>RJWJ010037528.1:0-15633 GCA_004363605.1 Indri indri
GGTAATAACAGGTCCTCAAGCCTTCTCTTATTACCACTCCAATTTATTCACTATATGGCTTCAAAAATGCATTTCCAATCTAAAGATGGACTACGCCACTACCATATTAAAATCCTTAATTTTTTCCCATGAGAAAAATGATCAAGTACAAACACTTGGGAAACTGTGGACTTCAAGATCCTTAACTGCGGCCTTTTGACTGAATCCAAATTTTTTGTTTGGATTTGGTCTAAGGGTCACAGTTGGGGATCTGGGGGCCACATGTGGCCTTGAGCTGCAGGTTCCCCACCCCAGGATGCTTATCTGTCCAATATACTCCCAGCCCACACACCTACACACACACACGCACATGCAAACACTTAGTCCCTGGTAAGCATCTTGTTAGCAAGCAATATGGAACCATGTGAAGTTCCATCATGCAGTGGGGATACTAGAGCAAAATAGATGAAAATCTCTGTGCTTATTAGTTGACCTTATAGTGGAGGAGGCTAACAAAAACCAAAATGAATTAAGTATATAGTAGAATAATATATGCTAAGGAGAAAAATAAAGAGGAAAGAGATAGGAAGTATTGTTTTGAATTGCAATTTTTTATAGGTTGTTCAGAGAAGTTCTCACAGATGAGCAATTTGAATAAAAATATGAAGGAAGTCAGGGATTAATTTATGTGGTTATCTTGGTGAAAACTTTCTAGGCAGAGGGAACATCAACTGTGAAGGCCTTGCAGTGAGAGTTGCCTGACATGTTTGCAAGTAGAGCAGTGAGAATGAAGCAAGCAAGCTGAGGAAGAGCATGGGATGACTGCTGTTAGAAAACCTCTTCAGGCTAGAAAATACTGTCACCACTAAGCCTTTGTCTGACTTTCATTCCTTCAAAAGTTGTCTTAGGCAATTCTTCCAAATGGAGGACTTTTTTGTTATTTACCAGTCTGGTTGGTAAAGAATATTTGTCGGAGTTGTAAATAGCATATTCCATTAATATATCAGATTAATAATTGCTAAAACACGTTATAATTTACATGTTTGTTGAATTATCTACCCTCTACACAGGAGGCAATTGACTATTTCTGTGAATCAATAGTGTGAAAGGCAGTAAAGTGATATAGGATCTCGAGCTACAGTTTTCCATCTCTAATCCCAGGTTTTCCATGTGCCAGTGGTAGCTCAAGAAGTTGCTTAATTAACCTCACTGTTTCAGATTCCTCATCTCTAAATTGAAAATAATCGAAATTATATAATACTTATTGTAAAATACACATAAAACTTATTTTTTTTTTACCATTTTTAAATTGTACAGCTTAGTGGAACTAAGCACAACTTACAGGATATATAACTAAAACATGACTTGTACAGAAACTCTTAAACTTATATATTAAAACCTATGAAAGCCCCACAACCCAATGATATAGCATTCCATTTTAAGAAGCCAGGAGAAGAATAGCATATTTAACACAGGGAAAACAGGAGAAATATAATACAGATCAGATATCAATGAAATAGAAAGCAACCATAGATGAGAGAAAAAAAAAAATTATATAATACTTAATATAGACCAGGCACTGTTCTGGGAGCCACATGTTATTTAACCCATGCATTTTTCACATCGTCTTTATCTGTAAGGCTTTTGGGGTTACCATTAAGGTACAGTACTGATAAAATTAGTTAAATTAAGTAAAGCAACTTCAAACAGCTTATTGCATACAGTTAGTGTTTATCTACTTATATATACATTTATAAAAAATACATATGGAATAAATTGCTATGGATTTCCTATAATTTGTTCCTATTCAATGGTCTACTTCTAATTATTTTTTAAATCTGCATCAATTTATGCTCATGTTCTACCACAATATATCATTTTATGTAAAATAAAGATTGTGATTCATACAACATTTCTTAAAACAGTGTTTGATTCTTACCTCAGACATTCATCTGGGTACTTTTTGATATTATTAAATATCATAAATTGTCAATAAAAGTGTTTTTTGAAAACAATGCAGACTCATATTCCTTCTTCAAATGATTCTTATATGGAACGCTGATTATGTCAAAATATTGCAATTGTCCAGCCATGCCCTCGAGATAAGAGCTACATATTTTTCGCACCCAGGTAATGAAAACTATTTCTCTTTTGGCTAATAGTAATTAGAAAGTTCCATAAATTTAAGACATTCCATTCTTAGAGATATATAAACAAAAGGCATTTTTAAGCATAGAAATATAGTAATTATTTCTATATCTCCTGAATTCATCTAGGTTCTTGAAAAATATTAGTAAGGTAATGAAATCACAGAATGAATAAATTAATCAATGAGAGAATAAGATTATTCTTAATAGTATTTTAGATGAGTCAGAAGTTTTGACCAAAAAAGTAGGTCCTTTTTATGTAAGAAAGTAGCATAAGCTAAACAACATAGGTAGCATTTTTCTAGGGAAAGTAGAAAAGCTACAAGTAGCTGTGTGTGAATCTAGGGTATAAGCAGAGTGACTAAGTGTCATCCGTGGAGCATAATAGTCTAAGAATTGTTTGTATCTGTTACAAAGGGATAAGGAGTTTCTTCCGTTATATAAACCAATGCACTGATTCATTTATCAAGAAAATCTATGAAAACATAATGGAGGCTTAACTAAATTGTGTGCATTATAAAGTGCTTGATTTATGTTCTTATAAAAGCTCTTTGTCTAACCAAGCACAGGTAACAAGCACTTTGATACCAACACTTTAACTAGGATATAGAGAAAATAGAGAAAAAAATATATTTGGTACTAGAATATGGAATGCCTTAAATATCAGGCTCAAAAATTGACAGGCCTTGAATATTATTCATATGTTCTGAGTAGACAATTATATAATCAGAGTTAATTTTAATGGCTATTACACAGCAAATCTTACAGGATCTATCGGTGTGGCAAAGAAGGGAGACACTCACCTGGTAAACACTAAAAGGAGGATATGGAAGAAGGAAAGGATGCTGAAAGTTGGAATGAAAATGAAAGGAGGGATTGGATAAATAGTCCAAGTAGATAACCAAATGATGTTGGGTATCTGATGTAGATATTATTTTATTTTATCCATCAGGGTAAATTTTATTCAAATTTACCAATAAGGCATATCACTGTCAAAAACGGGTATAATACGCAAAAAGATGTAAACAAAAATAATATACAATAAGACACAGATGATTTTTTCTGTTTGAAAGTGAGCTAATTCATCAACAATTTCAAGGATATCTGTAATGTAATGCAGCAATGAAAATGCAACATAAACTTCATGTATGAATATAAATATTTTCACTCATCGACTTCTGCATCAGAAGTTAGCTTACGCAAAGCCATATGAGGCAGATTCCATGTGTATAACTAAACATTTACTTAGATAGTTATAAATAACCCAAGTTTAAGAAAATATAGCTCTGTTATACTTTAAAGCATTTTAAAAGAAGAGTTATTACAATATACTATGGCAGGGTATATAGTATTGAGGGCCAGAGAAAGTGGTTGCTCCTTCCATAGTTGTGCATCATGCTGAAAGGAGTAATAAACAGAACGTATTTTATCATCGACAACATGTAAATATATTAATATATAAAAGTGGAAAAATTCAGACTAGAATTTTGTACCACAGACTATATTTACTAATGAAAGAGAAACTTAGGTTATTTATTCAACATAAAGGAAAGGTCAACATAACCTTCAGAAACAAAATTAGAAAAGCACTTTTGAATTTGACTGAAACGCTATGGCAATTGCAAACAGAATGATGATAAATTATGTCTCCTAAATCTAAGTGCTGCAATTATGAGATTCTCAGAACAGTCTTAGAAATGATAGATTTAATGTTCTGCTACATAGAAGAGAATATAAAGGCACTAGGCTGGCAAAGCTTTTCCACTTTGAGTTTCCTTTTCCCTTTTCAGAAACGATTGACAATACGAATGGCTATCCCTGAGGACAGTTTGGAAACATCATAATACCTGAAATACTTTTTGAATTTCAAAGAAGAAATGATGGAAAAGAAAATGTTCATAGATTATATAACACAATGACAAGTTTTACTCCCACATTGGAATAATCATCAAAAATTGCAGTTTCATCATATGTCCCTTGGGGTTTGATAGTAGAATATTGCCTTTACAAAGGAAAAAAAAATTAGAGAAAAGATAAAAAGAAAGATTCACCTCCTAGGAGATTTTGGCTTTCATGGACTCTGGAAATAAGACAACAAAATTGTTACTCAAAGAAGTAAAATTAGAAATATTTGTCCCAATAATCACAAAAAAGTAATATCAGTTGTGCAGTGTTTAGGTATAGAAGATTTTATATAACACAATTAAAAAGAACCTGGATATTTGTGAAAGACATACATCATGCACGTTAAATTTTGCTTCCAAATTCATCATTGTCAAAAATTTAAATTTATATATATGCAAATGCATATATGCTATAAGGCATGTGAAGATACCATTCCTCAGGCTTCAAAACACTTGGATAAAAAGAATGCTTTTCATTAAGGTAGAAATTATGAAGAAAACTTGATCTAACGATTATACAATTTGCAGTACTCTGGGTATAGAAAAGGAATTTGAGGTTATGTACAAGAGTTACTTTCAAAGAGGAATGGAAATTGCCTAGTCAAACATTTTAATAAAAAATGTCTGTATGTCTGTTTTTCCCAACATGTAAAAAGATACCATCTTAATCCAGGGAGATTTGGTTCTCTTACTGCTTCAAAGAAGATTAAAAGGGTTGCCCTACTAGAATCAAGTTCTATTAAGTTTATTAATATTCATACCATTACGAAAAGTTTTAAGAATACTAGATTTTATCTTATTGCTGGGAAATTTTAATCTCATTTTAAAAAAATTTGGCTATTTAGTTTTGTATTGGCAAGGGTCAGAAATACCCAGATATTTTAGTATTTATAGGAAGTCCTTTAGACAGCTAAATGTTAGAGACCTTCAAAAAATGTAAACAGGTAACTGTCTTGAGTACAAAGATTTTCCCCATTGAAGGGATTCACTTTTCTTTCAAATGTCCACTTTCTAGCATTTCTTATAACACTAAATTACAGAGATGAATGAAAAACTTGGCACAGTTGAAGAACCAGAAAATCCCTCCCAAACTATTCAAAGGTAGTTAAATTTAATAGAAACCTTGAATATAATGCTGACTCACTTTTTAAATTATGGTATTAGAAATGTGAATTAAAATAAAATCCTAAGCTCCCTTGCCAACTTAGTGGACCCCCTCTTGGCCAAGGGACCCTTAAAAAAACCTTAAAACTGAGTTCTTGGCCATGAACTTGCAAGCCTTGTTAAACCTGCTCCCTTTTTGGAGTTTAGTTACAACATTTGACCAGCTATTAATGTTAAAACAGAGATCAAAAGACTGATAAAACAGACTCTATGACAAGATCATTTGAGTCTATACTGTGGGTTGTCTCCAATTAACAGACTACCTTATCTTAACTTCAAGCATTCCTATCCTTTAGACAAAGCTTTATTTCTTCAACCAATTACAAATAAAAAATCTTTAAACTCACCTATAACCTATAAGCCCCTGCTTTGAGAAGTCCCACCTTTTTTGACAAAACTGATGTACACCTTCCATCTGTTGATTTATGATTTTACCTGCAATTCGTGTTTCCCAAAAATGTATAAAACCAAACTATAACCTGAATGCCTCAGGACTACTTGCTCAAGACTTACTGGGTGTGGCTCCTGGGGCCATGGTCACATACATTCAGCTCAGAATAAATCTCTTTATATTATTTTACAGAGTATGGGGTATTTTTCTGTTAACGTAAATTATATATAATATCATTAGCAAAGGGTAGTGCCTCTCATCACATCCTTATACTCATCCAGATTTTGTCCTGCCATTTTGCTTCTATACTTTCTCAAAGGAGTATAATAGTTCAGTCAATTTCAGAGGTACATTTTATGAGTGGAAATCCCTTTGAGGTTTGTGCTACCAATTTCCTTTTAGTGGTAATTTACAAATTGTAACCAAAAGGCTAAAATTCAATTGAATTCAACAAATCTTTATTAAGTCTCTCATCTCAATGACAATTTGATAGATACAATAATCAAGGAACTCATAGTGTAATGAAGGTAGACAAACATATTTTTATATATGTTACAATGCATTCTATAAAAACCTATGAGCAACAATGGTAAGTTCCTAAACATAACATACACTATTCTAGTAAATATTGATATTTGTAAAGGAAGTATAATTGAATTTATCCCTTTCTTTTTACTCTTAGAGACAACATATTGCTTAATAATACTCAAAAGTTAATGACTATTTCTGAAGTGCTTTCCCAAGCTGATAACTTCTTGCTAAGCACATACATTTCACATGACTATACATTGGCTCTCAGAAGAATACTTGCTGTATATTCTCTTTCTTTTTGTTGTCATGTTTTAATGCTTTAGTAGATTTGCTTTTTAGTTGGTTTGATCTTTCTTCCTCAATGTCTCTTCTATACTTTCTCAAGGGTTTTGCTCTTTTTCTTCTTGTTTCGCAAATTTTAGTCACTAACACATTTCTCAAAACTTTTAACATGCTATTTGCATTAACATGTAAAATTTTCAAAAAAGTTTTCAAACAAGTAAACAAAGTTCTAAGTGCATCCTTAGAAATAATTATTATCCTCTTGTCATCTACCATCGTCACCATTGACTAATCAATAGCTGTGGTTTTCACAATATTTCCTACATGCCTGCCTGGTTTTCATTATTTGGAACACTTACAACTGTATGTGGTAAAGAATATACTTGGAAACATGCAAAACATTTTATAGATGTGGAGACAGAGTGTGGAAGATTGCAACTTAGGGTTTATACAAATGTCCAAATTTGGGAGAAAGTAGAATATAATAAAATTAGAGCATATAAACCAGCACTATCTGAATTTACATAGTGCGTAGTCATAGGAGCAAAAACACAAATAACATTTACTATGCTCCAGGCGCCATATAAGTGTTTCACCTGTATTAACTCATTTAATTGTTATAACAACTATATAGGGAGAATGCAATTATTTTTCCCTATTTTAGAGATAAGGAAACTGAGACCCATGACTAGGCAATAATTTGCCTAAATTTTTACAGATAAGTAAGCAGCAGAGTTGTGCCTTGGTCCCAGTCAGTTAGGCTGCAGAGATTGAGCTCTCCAGAACTGGGTAATACTGCTTGTCAGGAGATGCATGCACGAAAAATGGAGGCTTTTGAATTCCATGTTTAATAGTAAGAAACTAACTACATTAGCAATCATTTATAAAAAGAAATGCCACTTCATGGTCTATTTATACAAAAATACCCTATTACACAAAATTTTCATGAGAACATATAGCAGTAGGTTTAGAGAATTCAAAATAGTAATTAAACTGCTGGTGAAGACAGAGCAGGTAGTAGTAGTCAATTGCTCTAATCTAGGGAAATGGAATGCTGGCCTAGCCAGGAAGGATGTCGGAAGGAATAAGCCCTCTGTGTGTGTGCATGTGTGTAAGCTTTTGAAACAATCTGACTTTCTCTAGGGGACACAGAGATAAATGCTTTTTGATTTAGTTTAGTTTTGTTTTGTTTTCTGTTTTCCAAAAAGAGGTCACATGCAAAGCAACTTTATGCAGTTGATTAGAAATTATAATAAGGCAGACATAGTATACATGTATACAATTTTAAGTAAAAAAAGAGATATTTTTCTCTTTTAATAACAAGCTATAAATGCCCGAGGGGATGAGAACTGAAGGTCACAGGATAGATTTATTTAGAATGGTTTCTTTAAGGAGGAAATAGTTTGGACAAAGTTCCAGAGTAACAGCATCTCTGAAAATTACCTTTAAAGAAGCAAAGCGTCTCTGAAGTAGTTTGTCCTTTTGGATTTGAACAGACTGATTTTTGCAATGAATTGTTATGTCAGCACTTCATCTTCCCCGAAGGAAAAGCATGATAAATCTGCATTACGCTTTGAGGAAAGAGCATTACCAAGCCCTGGTATTAGCTTTCAAACCAGCTATTTCTAGTTACAGTTCAGCTTTACCCATGAGCTATTCTGCCACACATGCACAGGTTCACACTTTATGCTGAATGGGCTACGTTTTTTTTTGAATGCACCTATTACCTTAACACTTATTACAACATATATTTTTAACATTTAACAAATTATATTAATATATATATATACTTTGTAATTCTGTCCTGATTAGGATATACAATTAATTTCAAAGAGCATCAGAATGTAAAGTGTTTTGATAATGTTAATCACATATTTTTCATCAAGAACAATTATCAAGTAATACCTGTGCACTGATTCTATATTAATGTTATGATTGCAATTGTTTATTAATTTTCACTCTTCTTCACATGTACTGATCTGTTTTTTTCACATTTTACTTTGATTGTAAAAATAAATCAAGACAAGTCAGAGAATTTCTCCCCTGGGATTTCATTTTTATTGCTTTGAAATTGAAACCAGACCATCAGCTGACTCTTCCCAAGGGCTTACAAACATGCAGTAGAGGACAGAACCAAGGGTACTAAAATCTTTTATTGAAAACATGACGGATTAATTTTTTGCCATAACATGATTCTTCCATTAAGGAGAAACATCCCTATTCAAATCATATGAGCTTTGACTATTAATATAAAACAGAGAGCAAAACAATTAGTAGGAAGAGTAAGCACTCCTTGGCTGCTTGGAAGTAACTGGGAAGCTGAAGAAAAAAGAGTACTTTTGCAGATTTTTCCTCATTCCTCCTTTGTGTCTCTGATTTGCTCCTGCAAGACCTTTCATGTGGCTATTGTGTTACTGGTTCATACAGCTAAAGTACTTAGAGAAAGATGGAGAAATGAAAGGAATGAACTAAAATATAACATGTGCCTGTCGGCCTTCCTATAGGAAAAAAGCAAAAATATATGATAAGAAAGTGCTAATGCTGAAGCAAGTATGAAAATTATGATCAACCCCATCTTCTCATCCCTCGTCAGTGTCTCCTCACTTACATGTGCTGTAAATAGCTTTCTGCACACCAGGATGTTGAGATTATGGGCTATTATCAATCAATAGTCATCACACATATCGAGCACATACAAGTTTGAAAAAGCAGATCTCACAGAGGTAGCCAGCAGAATGGTGGTTGCCAGAGGCCGGGAAGGGAAAGAAGGAGGGGAGATTAAGAGAAATTGGCTAAGGGGTACAAAAAGACAGTTAGATAGAATGAATAATGTTTTTCCAGCATCTATTGAAATGATCATATATTTTTTGTCCTTGATCCTGTTGATATGATGAATCATGTTTATTGATTTGTATATGTTGAAACATCCTTGCATCCCTGGGATGAATCCCACTTGATCACAGTGAATGATCTTTTTAATGTGTTGTTGAATTAGGTTTGCTAGCATTTTGTCGAGGATATTTGCATCTGTGTTCATCAGGGATATAACCCTGTAGTTCGTTGTTGTGTCCTGTCTAGTTTTGGTATCAGGGTAATGCTGGCCTTGTAGAATGACTTTGGAAGTATTCCTTTCTTAACAATTTTTTTTTTTTCAAATAGATTGAGTAAAATTTGTATTAGTTTTTCTTTAAATATTTGGTAGAACTCAGCAGTGAATTCCTCAGTTCCTGGGCTTTTCTTTGATGGGAAACTTCTTATTACTGCTTCGCTCTTGTTACTTGTTATTGATCTGTTCATGTTTTCTATTTCTCTCTGGTTCAATCTTGGTAGGTTGTATGAGCCCAGGAATTTATCCATTTCCTCTACATTTTCCAATTTGTTGGTATATAGTTGTCCATAAGAGTTCCTAATGATCCTTTGTATTTCTGAGATACCAGTTGTAATGTTTCCTTTTTCATTTCTGATTTTATTTATTAGGGTCTTCTCTCTTTTATTCTTAATTTGTCTAGCTAATGCTTTGTTAATTTTATTTATCTTTTTAAAAAGACATCTCTTTGTTTCCTTGCTCTTTTGTATCATTTACATATTTTTGGTATCTATTTTGTTTCTATTTCAGGGATGCAAAGATGGTTCAACATACACAAATCAATAAATGTGATACATCACATCAAGAGAATAAAGGACAAAAACCATATGATTATCTCAATAGATGCAGAAGAAGCATTCAATGGAATTCAGCATCACTTCATGATAAAAGCTCTCAACAAATTAAGTACAGAAGAAATGTACTTCAACACTATAAAGGCCATGTATGAAAAACCCTCAGCTAACATCAGATTGAATAGGAAACAAAAAAAATCTTTTCCTTTAAGATCGGGACAAGACTAGGATGCCAAATTTTACCACTTCTACTCAAGATAGTTCTGGAAGTCCTAACCAGAGAAATTAGGCAAGAAAAAGAATTAAACAAGATTTAAATTGGAAAAGAGGACGATGTATTGCCCCTCTTTGCAAATGACAGAATCTTATATACAGAAAAAGCTAAATACTCCATGGGAAAAAAAAACCAAAACTCTTGAAACTGATAAATTCAGTAAAGTTATAAGATAAAAAAATGTTTAAAAATCAGTAGCATTTCTATGCACAAATAGCATATTAGCTGAAAAAGAAATCAAGAAAGCAATCCCATTAATAACGGCCACAAAAAATACCTAGAAATAACTTTAACCAAGGTAATGAAAGATCTCTACAACAAAAAATTTAAAACACTCCTGAAAAAACCTGAAGAAAACATAAAAAAAATGGAAAGATATTACATGTTAATGGATTGGGAGAATTAATATTATTAAAATGTCTTTACTACCCAAAGTGTTCTACAGATTCAACGCAATTCCTATCAAAGTGTAATACCAATAAGATTACAATGGGATTAAATCAAACTAAAAAGCTTATGTGCAGCAAAGGAAACAACCAATTGAATAAACAGACAAGCTATAGAATACTGGGAAACATTTATAAACTATTCATCTGGCAAGAGATTAATATACAGAATATACAAGGAAGTTGAACAGCTAAATAGCAAAAAACTAAATAATCCAATTCAAAATGGACAAAGGACATTAACAGATATTTCTCAAAAAAAGACAAACAGATGGCCAACAAATATATGAAAAAATGCTGACCGTCACTAATCAACAGGTAAATGCAAATCAAACCACAATGAGGTATCATCTTACCCTGTTAGAGTGGCCATTATCTTACATAGATGTGGAAAATAGAGCTTCAGTAAGCTGCATTAAATAGTGAAATTCTTTAAAGATATTTTACTTTTTATAATAGCTTTATAGTTTCAGAAAAATTGAGGAGAGAATACAGTTTCTGCATACCTGACACCCAGTGTCTCCTGTTATTTACATCTTACTTTATTATGGTACATTTGTCATAATTCATGAACTAATATTGATACATTATCACTAATTAAAATTCACAGTTTATTCATATTTCTTTAGTTTTTGCCTAATGTCATGTTTCTATTCTAGGGTTCCATGGGATCTCTTTGTGCGATGTGTAGATTATAGACTGCAGGAGGAAATGCAGAGCGGGTGACTGGTCACAACCCTTTGCAATAATCTAGGTGAGAAATGATAATGGTTTGGGCTAAGGATTTAGAGGTAGAGTGGTGAGAATTTGTTGATTCTGGATGTATTTTGAATGTAGAGGCAAGGGGCTTGCCCAGTCCTTACTCCTCGCAGCCTTCATTCTCACCCCAGCCCCTTACATCTACCAGGGCACTTTCAGGAGCTGTTTCTTCTGCCTGGACTGCAGGTCACATGATTGGCTCCTTCTAGGTCTTTGCATGTAGGCCTCAGAAAAGCCTTCCTGTTTGTAATCTATTTAAAATAAACTCCCTTCCTTCTTACTGCTACTACTACTACTACTAATAATAATAAATGACCATTATAAAAAAGGCAAGAAGTAAAAATGCTGGTGAGTATGTGAAGAAAAGAGAACTCTTACATACTGTTGGTGGAAATGTGAATGGATGCAGCCATTATAGAAAACTTTAAGGAGTTTCCTAAAAAAACTAAAAATAGAAGTACCATATATTCAAGCAATCCACTTCTGCATATTTTTCCAAAGGAAAGGAAATCAGCATAACTAGCTATACTCGCATGTTCATTGCAACACTATTTGCAACAGCCAAGATACGGAATTAACATAAGTGTTCATCAACGGATGATTAGATAAAGAAAACGTGGTATATATACACAATGAAATGCTATTCAGCTATAAAACAGAATGAAATCCTGTCATTTGTGGCAACATGGATGAGCCCAAAGGATATTATATTAAGTGGAATAAGTCAGGCACAGAAAGATAAATGCTATATGTTCTCATTTATATGTGGAAGCTAACAAACTTGGGCTCATAGAAGCAGAGAGTAGAATTGTGGTTCTTAGAGGCTGGAATGAGTAGGGGAAGAGGAGGATAGGGAGAAATTTATCAACAGATACGAAATTACAGTTAGATATGAAGAATAATTTCTGGTCTTTTACAATACTGTAGAGTGATCATAGTTCACAATTTGTTGTATATTTTTAAATAGCTAGAAGAGAGGACTGTGAGTGTTCCCAACCCAAAGAGATAATGAATGTGTGAAGTGACGAATATGCTAATTACCATGATTTGATAATAACACATTGAATGCGTGTATTGAAATATAATATCATAGTATACTCCATAAATATGTCCAATTATTGTGTATTAATTGAAAAGTAAAAAAAAAAAATGTTTATTCTTTCAAGGTACTTAGTTTTGGAGTTTTTGTTTTGTTTTGTTTTGTTTTTTTCTCAAAAGCTAACCAATAAAGAGTTAATAGGGGATGAGCTAGTTCAGGCAGTCTGTCCCTCTCCATTCAAGGGACAATCACTCATTACCAAAGTTGAGGATTTATGTTAAATCTATGAGTTGAGGGCATTCTGTTGATAGTTGTCTGCACGCTTTGCTTCAGGGTACTGCTTAATCCTTCTAAATTATCATGAAAAGACAACCCCCTTTCAATGAATTAAAACCCTCAAAAAATTCTTTAAACAGAATTAACAGTGAGTGAAGTCAAAATAAATGCAGCCCCCACCCCCCACCCCCGCCCAGTACTTATACGTAGGTGGGAAAAATGGAGCTAGCACACAGTGAGACAATGATGAATCTGCCACGACATTAGAGTGAGTGTTGTATGCACATTTGCGTTACTGAAACTATCAGAAAATTTGGGGGATTCAAAACTCTGTCTTAGTTTGGCTTAAAAACATGCCTAGCCATCTGTCTACACATATTTTAGTTTTTGTTCTATGGGGAAACTCAACAGAAATAACTTAAAAGTCTGCATTGCATATCGTTAAAAAGAATTTGAAGTAACTCAATGCAAATATGGCTGCTTAATTACATACAGGAGGTGTGTAACATTTTGGTAAAGAAATGGCCCTATTGAAGAGATTGTTATAAAGCAAGGTTTTAAGTCCATATGTTGTCATGGCTATAATTTAAAAATTCAGCAGCAAAATTAATGTGCTGGTGTTTCCCTTTGATTAAAACAGCACATTTTATTTAAAGTTGTTTACTATTCCTTTTTGTTTTTGCCAAAAAGACCTGGTGGATGCTGACAAAGAAAGAGAATATTGTGTGGGCCAAATTTCTGACATTCACTTTCCTCAGACATTAATTTAGTACAAAAGAGAATAAACTGTTATTCACAAAGATGAAAAAAAAAAATCCCAGTACATTTTAAGCCAAATCTTTTCACTTAAAGGTTATAGTGACTGAATATAATTTTCTCAGGAGGAAACTTTGTTGTTTGAAATGTCTAAGACAAGAATCATCAGAGGAAATAGTTAGCTACATCTTGCCTATTGTAGGTCTTTGGATAGTTAAGGGCACCGGATAGGAGAAAATTCCATCTGTTTAAAATCAGAATTAATTTTCGATACAAGCTGTCAAAATAAAATAAAAAGAGAAGGAAATCAAACTACCCCTGAGGAATATAACATTGCTGATCCAGTTTGATGGAATATTAGAAATTATACCTGTATTTAATTAAATCTAGGCCAGAGGAGACTGCCAGTTCAACTCTTTGAAACAAAGTTGGAAATAAATAAACCTACATAGACCTTTGCCATCAGAGATTATCAAAGTGTTTTTTGATGGTGAATTACAAAGACAAAGGAAAAAAGAATTGTTGAATATTTTTTACAGTAATTTTTTTAAGTTCGATCTATTAAAATGTAAAATGTATTTCTTTAACTTAAAACTGGAGGTCAAACATGACCAGGGGCATTTTTAATTAATAGCAAATGTGGTAGTAAAAAACTAGTATACATTATTGAGGAAAATTGAATAAAGACTAGTATACCTGTATTGGAACCTAAATTATATGCCTTTTAGATATTAAACAAGAAATACACAAAATTCCTAAAGAAAGAAAAAAGAGTGTGAGTTTATAGACAAATACTTGTAATTAAATATTTGCAAATACATATATATGGAATTTTGTTATATAGATATGATATTCATTTTCTTTGACACCAGAATGAATCTACTGATGTTTAAAAGAAAATATGTTTATTTGCATATTTTCACATAGTTCAGACTTTGGAAGAAACCAAAATGGTTTACTTGTAGAAAGAAAAATAAAGATCTCTTTATTTCAAATATTCTTTTACACCTATTGAAACTTATGTTCTGGGGTTAGACTTCCAGGATTCAAATATCCACTCTGTGTGCCAATTTAGTCATAATTTTTAAACTCTCCAAACCTTAATTGAGTCAAATGATCCAATTTATCTCAGAGGTTAGTTGCAAGCATTAAATGTGATTTACACACACACGCGTATGTATATATATATACACACATTGTCACAGTGCCTGATTGAAACAAATGGATAGTACCAATATATGCCGATAAAGACCATTTATCATTTACTCCAATGAATAAAACAGTGCAAGATCCAAAAAATTTTCTATCAATGGAGGGACTGTGTTAGGTTCTATTTAAGTTAGTTGTGTTAGAATGCTATGAAAAGTTTTTTATATTGTATTTTGTTACCTTTTTTTACAGTGCATTTAACTTTTCAAATTCTTGATATTACTGACACGGCTTAATAATGAAACCCTATATTTATTGTGTTAATTACTAAATATTTATTGAGTACTTAATACATATCACTCCCTAAGCATATTTTAGTGGGAGAAGATGTATAATAAACAATTAGATGATTATGAGACATCCAAGTGTAGTATTAAAAAAGTAGCTTGAAATGGAAGTCATAGCTCAGGGAAATGTTAAGGCTGGAATTAACAGTTAACAATGTATATTGCTAGATAGTTGGAAAACATTTTTTAAAAGTTGTCTATGTCCTTAAATACCTTATTTTTACCTTACTTTTCACCTAAAACTTTTTAATAATTTAAGACTTAAGACATGTATTTTCTCTTCTTAGGAGTTTTCCATGGCCCGGAACAATTCAAATTAAGTTCTCCTCTTATATGTACATCTCTCTATTATTATAACTCTTATTACTCTGTGTTGTAATTTATTATCTTTTTATGTGGTATCCTCACCCCAGTAGATTGAGAGCTCCCCAGAAAAGAATTTATCTTATTCCTTTTTGTTGGCCCAGTGGTTGGAAAGGTGCTTGGCAAACATGTAGTGCTCAACTCAAGACTAAATACAATAATGTTA
>RJWJ010037529.1:0-15481 GCA_004363605.1 Indri indri
TTTACTGTACAGTCCAAAATTACAGTAGCAGTTTCCTGCATGTTAACTTGGTACCTATTTTATACGTTCGATCCCTTTGCTTTGATGCTTCACTCACTATGAGTGTTATTTGTCTGTTCGTTTGCTTTCTTTTTATAAATCTCGAAGATGGGTAAAATCCTGTTTCACGAAAGGAAAATAGATGAGTGTTATTGAGGTGTCATTGAGCACAGTGGGAGAGGCCTCCAATGCATATGCCATACACGGAAAGAGGGTACCTAGTACACTGGGTGTGGTAGAGAGCGTGACGTTCAGATGAAAGTTGGAAGAGACTTTAAAAATACTGTATCTAGCTCTTGTGTTTTGCCTGCATATTCCACTTAATACGTATATGAAACTCTCGCGCAACTTTTTTGGGTGTGCCTCTTTCCTTCTTTCCACCTGGGGGGCGGGGTGTGTCCACAGGTGTGTGTGTGTGAACTCTTAACTTTATGGTTTTGTTTGTAACATCTACAGAGAGAGTAAGAGTGAGAACTTGGTTTCCATCGGCTTTCCTTAGCATTCATCATGATGAATTTGGAATGCAGTGTAAAATTTGTTTTCATTCTGTGGCCTGCTTATAAAATTGTAGAATTGATTACACAACCCTTGCCACCGTCTTCTATTCCCAAGCCAGTGTTCGTTACCCATAGTAAAAACAGATCTTGTTCACACATAGAGGCACACACATGCACATACACAAACACACTCCCCCCCACCCTCCACACACCCACACACACCCCTCACATGAGTGAGACAGAAGTTTATAAAACAGGCCACAGACTAAAACTGGTTGAACTACTAATTTGGTAGACTGTCTTTTAGGAAATGTCCTACCTAGCATTTACTAAGTAGAAGGTGTGCATTTTTGAAGGTCCTATCCATTCCTAGAACTTAGACTACGTGTTTTGCAGTTGAAATAAATTCTATTATGTTACAGCGAAGAGATTTAAAAATTAGCAACTTGGTGTTGACAGATTTCAGTCTGCTCGAAGATTAGACTTCGAGTTTGGAAAGCTGGAAAGCACATACATTCCAGATGACCCAGAAAGGGTATGTCAAGGAAACAGTTCTTAGGTAGCAACTGTTATAACTACCTGTACAACTTGTTTCTTTCTTTTTTTTTTTTTTGTAAAACTTGTTTCTTAAAAAGAGAATGCCATCTTCTAAACTCAAGCATTATATGTTTAAAACATTAATTTCCTCAATGATAATATTACAGATCTGAAAAAGGGTAGTTACATAGCACTTGGGACAGACCCATCTAAGTGGTTTGAGGGGACCTGTGGCTGAAGAAGGATAAGGCTGAGAAAAAGCTAACATTTCTGGTCTAACACTGGTACTGTCTTCTTACCCCACGCAATTGCCTGTGCCCTAATTTTCTCTGTCTGGGAAACACGTGATAACACATACATATATATTCTTTCTCCTAGTTATTTAGCTCAGAGTACTTGGTTGTTACTTCCTATGTCCTATATTCCCTGACAAGCTGCAGGCCCAGAGTGCTGTGCTTGTTTTACAAATGGAGAAATTGAGACTGAGGAAAGTTGAAGAGGCTCCATTCACATAGTGAGTCAGCAGCAAAGACACGTGGAAAAACACGTCCTCTGGCTTCTGCTGTTACATTCCTTCTCCTCTGGACTGTGTTGCCTTTTGATATTTCGCTGGTTTTGTGACCGGTAGAAGAAACACTTCCGAGACAAAATGTAATCCAGCATCTGCTAATGGTGGTCAGTGATGAGGACAGGAGAACACTGCCTGCCTCGTGATGGGCACTGTTCAGTGAGGCTTCCTTGTCACAGGTGAATGCGCTGTGAGCCACCTCCTTATGCTGAGAACCCAGCATATTATCATAAAATACTTCACTTTGTTTTCTGTCCTTCATGAAGGACTAAATTATTTTCTCTCTCTCATTCTCATGAGGTAGGTAGAGCAGCAGATGGGATTAGACATGTTTTATCCCAGACAGATTATAAGAATGTCTGCCACTTACTGAGCACCTTGCTGGACCCTGACATCATCATAGCAACTTCACGAAATATGTGGATTAGCTCCGTTGTTAAAGATATGAATCTGGGGCTCGAAGAAGCTAACTTGCTCAAGGTCACACAGACTTCAGCCTAAGTCTGTCAGACTCCTAAGCCCCTGGTGCTTCCTTCGTGCTCCATTTCCTCTCAATTTATCAATTTATTAACTTGCCCTGTATCAGTCTAGAAATGATCTCCTCAGCCTACCCCAGTACCCTGTTGATTTTAACCAATTGCTTAGTTTAGCAATTCACTGAATAGATTGCTAGACCAGTTAAAAAGCAAATTTCAATAATAAGAGTAGTTATCACATACCTAGTGCTTAGGCTATGATCTAAATTTATGAGGCATATTAAATCATCTAAGCCTCACAACAATGTATAAAGTAGTTACTGTTATAGGAGGGAATTACTATTCTTTTCATCTGGGATGAGAAAACAAGCAGAAGAATTTAAAAGGCAGAAGAGTTTAAGCAACTTGCCCAGGGATAGGCACAGTTAGTAAATAGTGGAGCCAGGGTTTGAACCCAATTCGGCTCCAGAGCACTTTACTGTGCGGCACTGCCTCTTAGCAAACTATTCGGTTCAGCAAGTCTTCACTTAGTTCCTATGTGCTATGCCAGTGCCACACATAAAAGCTTACATTTTCAATAGAAAACAAAATGCATATACTTGAAATAAATGCTACAGTACCCAGCATATGGAGTGTAAATGTTGTATGTGGATTGAAATGAATAACAGAGACTATACATGGCCTGAGACAGTTAATGTGCCTCCGTAAGTAATGTACTTGACTATGGATGAGTGACTGGGGCACTGGGGAGAAGCTGTTCCATGTGTCCTAAAATAAGCAGGTTACTTGGCTACCGTTCAAACTCTAAATAGGTATATGGGTTGTAGCTATTTGACCTGAACCAACTTTAAAATTCCCTTGAGTCCTTGTATGGTTTTAGTGGAGCTGAGATGAAAAAATAAACTTTTCTCCAAATGTTGTGTTTAAGTTAGAATTTATTAAATCCTTGGCAAAATACTGCCAGGACTGACAGGAAGGGGATTCGTAAGTATTGTATCATTCTTTTGTCAGGGTGTTCTCTTTTTCTAGCAGGAAGTGTTGTGACTTGCTCTCTAAAATTGCAATTGTAAGAAGAATGTTGGGTTTCCAGATTGCCGTTCTGGGCGTGGGAGAAGGTTCTTTCTATTAGTGCCGCGAGAAAGGAAAGAAACAGGTTTGCTCTCGTTGCAGACGGGTAACTATTTTAATATTATTATGATAGGCTGTAACTTTTAGATTACTAAATTTAAATTTAAGTATTAAATATTTAAGCATTGATTTACTGTAAAAGGCTTGAAATTCCTATTATTTGGGTAGTTAAACATTCAGTGTCACTTTCTAAATATGATTTATGCAAGTAGAAACAAATTTGTTTTATGAAATTTTTGAAGTTTAGAATCCAACGTGTTCTATGTATGTTCCGTTTTCTTTATCTGGGGAATGTTTTAAGGACTTTGTACTTTTTAAAAATGGGTTTTGAAATCCTAATTATATAGACATTTATTTAGATGCCCCAAAGTTTAAATGGTAGAAATTATCATGTATATCTTGCGGGGGGTGGGGCAGGATTTCAAATGCTTTTGATCTCTGTTAAATGGTTTTTCAAACTTCTGTGACATACAGGTTGAGGTAGCTGTCAAGACAGAGCATGCCATGATTAGATTGGTATTTTACTCTTGCAAAGTGACTTATGTCAAACAGTTGTCTTAGTGTTTATACAATTTACAAAATACATGAAAATCATTGGTGATGAAATTGTGATGGTGCTATTGTAACGTGGCAGTGATAGTGATGTCCGGTGCTCAGATTCTCCAGGGTTTTCTATCACATGGTGATCATATAAGTTTTATTTCCCCATATTTCTGGCAAAGGGAAGCATAGCTAACTATGTAGTATATCGGAACTGAGTTACGTGTCACCTCTCAGATTGGTTGTACTTAGTACACCTGTATGAAGTAAAAAGTGGAGTATGAAACAAAAGAATCTAGTTGTTTCAATTAATAAGTACCATATTTGAGAGCATATAATCAAGGCATATAACACCACAAGAGGCATCGTCAGGGACTTGCAGATAAACTTTCTGCTTAGCTCAAAGTCTAAGCTGAAATTGTGTATCTAGTGATTTCTGAGTTGTAGGTCATAATATTTTAGGGTGTTTTAGTTTTGAGTTGAAGCATGCTAACTAGTCTGATCTTGCCTAGCCTCTCACACATACATTACACACCCCCCACACACATCCCCGAAGGTTGCCCTTGGCTTCAGTCAAACATATGTTAATTTGCATAGGAAAGGAAACTGGAAATATCTCTCAGGTGTGAAGGTTAATTAATTTCATTAGCAGCAGATTTATTTTTCCATAAGTTTTCAGATTGTTTTTGGAGCGTGTAAAAGTTTACTTAGGAAATACGTAAGGGGATCACACCTTTTAAAAGGAAAGTGGTTATTTGAATCCAAGGAGTGAGCTTGTACACCTTAGCTTAAGATAGGGGGAGAGGTGCCTTTTTCTTGTGTCTTTGGGTTTGATACAGCATTCTTCATCACAGGAAAAGGGGCTTTTAGACGAAAATTAAGGCTTTGTATTAAATGGCTACAAAATTCTTGTCCAGCAAACATTTAAAAAATGTGTTCAATCTGACTAGATTGAATTGAATGTTTCCATTATTAGAAAAGTTATTTATTGACTTATTTTTTAAATAGCCAGTGCTTTCAGATCTTATCTTTGTTTATTAAGTACAAAAAGAGGAAAGGAAACTTTTACTTAAAATGGAGGTATTTGCTATTCCTCCAGGAAATGACACAGGATTGGACACCCTTTGGAGTTTAAGTGACTCATAGATATTGGTGCTGAAAAAAGAAATCAATTAGAATCTAGTTTATGCTTGATTCTAGCACAGAATAGAGGTATTTCTAGAAAAATGAACTCATTTCTTAATAGCTGTGTAGGTGTGAAATCATGGGCTATCTGGGGTTTGCTTTAGTATAATTCAGGGAAGAGAGACAGATTGTGGGGAGAGAGGACAGGAAGAGAGAATAAAGCAAGCAATTGTGGGAAAATCCTGATAAATGGAGAATCTGTGATGAGTTTATGGGTGTTCGTTGTACTATTTTTGCTTACTTTTGGATATATTGAAAATATAATACAAAATGTAAGTAGCTTTAGTTTGGGGCAATTTATATTTATTTCTTAATGGTAACTTTTATCTATAAATTGCAGGCCTATCAAAACATGATCTGTGCATGATGTATATTATTGTAAAGGTGAAATGTGCTGCTTGAATGCCACAATTGTTGCAAGTACAAACTGTTTCTGAAAAGACTTGTTTCTATTTGACTTTCAGCTAAATTCAAAGGACAGGTCGCAAACATCTTGAAGCATTTCGTAGTATCTTGAAGTATTGAACAAGAGTAGATAGTGAAAGCATGATAACAGGCCAATTGCATGTGAAGAATGTGGGAGCATATCACATGTTGACTGTTTTGTTCACAGCTTTCTCTAATACAGTATGCGTTTTTTAAACCACATGAGATGACTATATGATGTGTGGGTCTGTGCACTTTCCTTACTCACTTACTTATTAAATATTCAGTGGGTTCTTCTTGTGAGCCAAGATACAAAGTCAAATAAGATACCAACCCCACTTTCAAGGAGCTCACAGACTCATGGAGGAGACAGAGAAGGAAGAAGATGGTCATTATGCTGAAAGAGGCTACAGGAATGTGGGGAAGGGGAGGAACAGGTTAGCTACCATCATCCTACCATGCAGCTCCTTTAAAATAATGCAAACAGGAAATTTGTTATGGTTTAATTGGTTGTAGGTATTAGAGATTAGAGAAGTAAGAAGAGGGCTAAAATAGCTTAGTTCAAGTCCGTGCATTACTTTGCAAATAACTTCTCTGCTCCCAGCTCTGCTTCCCTGCCCTTCTTAATAAACCTTTGTAAGTCTCTCCAGCACCTGCAGGGGTTGGTGGAGCATGCACACATGAAGAACAGAGCAGTCTCTTCTTGACATTAAACAGTAGGCTGATGCTCAAGTCTGCTTGAAGGTATTTTGGATACACCCAAGGCAAAATTGCAATTATAGGTAGGTAGCTACTTGGGGTTGGATAAAGGGTGGAGTTGGCCTTCAATCACAGATAGAGCCTTCCAAAGTTCATTGCTCAATTGATTTGGAATTCGAAGCATATTTGGTCATGGAAATAGTAAGATTTTTCAGGTTACTGCACAAATGTCCCTGAAATCTTATATTATGTTACCTGACATGATATGTTTTTGTGTTCATATTATTTTAATCTAAATGAATCGTACAAGCATAGTTGCTAAATATATCCAGATTTATGTTCCATAAGCCAGTTGCTTTATTCTCTAGTTTCTGATATTGTGCAACCTAATCAGCCCATGTGACAATGCCTCATGAGAAAGTACTGTCCATTTGAATTGGGGTATCTAAAGATGTCCTCTGTTTAGTTTTACAATTTGCAGCTGAAATGTTAAATAGAATTACCGGAATATCTAGGCCTGAAAAATAACCTTGCAAAGCAAGTCTGCGGTATGTGTTGAATATTGCTTTCATAGAAATTTGCTCTCCTCAGTGACTATAAGAAGCAATTTGTTAATAATGCCAACGTGCTGGAATTAATGAACAATAAAACCCTTCACCACTTCTTCCTTCTGCTTTAACCTTTCCTCAACTTTCAAGACTAGGAACCTATGATACATGTAAAGGCATCTAGGGTTTGACTCCCTTGTTTTGGCTTTTGGAGCAACAAATCGTTAAATGAGAATGATGCGTATAGCCTCTTAAGCTTTTACAATTACTCCTTTACTAAGATTCCATGAAAGTTTTCTAAAACAAAGCAAACAAAACTCCAAGCCGCTATGCTCCTTGAGAAAAATCTCGAAAGAAAAAAAAACACTAAAATGAAAGGTAAATCACATAGATACTTGAATGTTTGGTTATGTTTATATTAAGACTAAGTTATTAGTTCTGATGCAGTGGGAGTGGTGTTCATGATACTTAGCCTTCAAGAGGCTGAAATTAAGCAATATTAAATACAGTGAAGCAGAAGCTTGTCATATATAGGAATGAATGTGCCACAAGAGAAGGTGAGCATTTGTGTGCTTGTTTTGAAAGAGTATGGCCTGTTTTATGGTCAGTGCCAATTCAACACCAGCATTTTGAAGAAAGAACTTTCAGAATTCTGTGTAGTATAGTAGTTACTGAACCTGTCGTCTGCGTTCTAAATAACCAATTACAGTTTTGGTTATTTCAGTTCAAGGTTTCAGTGAATCCCTTATCCTTTAAGTAATGAAAACAAGTTAGTATTAGCTAGAGGGGTCACTGTCTACATTTCTTGGCATCTGTTCTTATTTCTCAGTATCATGTGTTATTGAGAAATTTGTCACACTTGTTAGTTGCTTTTAAATGATCTTCCATGGGCTATACCAGGCATGGGCCTTCTCCTTGCAAACCAGTGTGTACCCTCTTTGTTTTTGTTTTTCTGGTAAGAATAATTACCAGAAGAGTAATTCCTCACACACATTGTTTTAATTTTACATTTGCTGCACAGCTCTGTGTCCTGGGCAAACTCACTTATCTACCCCAGGCACTTGTTTATTCTCTAATACAATTTAGGGGATGAAGTTAGGGGACCCTACAGACTTACCAGCTTTCAAATTCTCATTTCTGTGATCACTGGAGATTGGGCTTGCTGGGAATTATCACCACCCTGGAAACACTGCAGTAAGGTGGAATTTTTTTTTTTAAGCCATGCCCTTATTTCCAGCATTGAGCAAGGTGTTATGGTAGTATGCAAGAGAAAGATGAAGTTAAGACTCTGTTATCCAGAAACAATTTTTTTTTTTTTTTGAGACAGAGTCTCACTGTGTTGCCCGGGCTAGAGTGCCGTGGCGTCAGCCTAGCTCACAGCAACCTCAAACTCCTGGGCTCAAGCGATCCTTCTGCCTTAGCCTCCCGAGTAGCTGGGACTACAGGCATGCGCCACCATGCCCGGCTAATTTTTTCTATATATTTTTAGTTGTCCGATTAATTTCTTTCTATTTTTAGTAGAGACGGGGGTCTCGCTCTTGCTCAGGCTGGTTTCGAACTCATGAGCTCAAACAATCCGCCCGCCTCGGCCTCCCAGAGAGCTGGGATTACAGGCGTGAGCCACCGCGCCCGGCCCAGAAACAATTTTGAAATAAGACTTGCAGAGCAAAGAATTAGACAAGTCTTTGTGTGCTGTTGGTGAAAGAATGGTTCTCTTTTATCAAGGAAGGTTATTCTTTTTGTCCAGGTTTAAGGACCAGCATACAGGGGGCAGATGAACTGAATCAAGTAAGATGATGGATGTCCCAGCCAGATGGTCCTCATATCCATCTATATAACTATAGGGGGAAGGCTATAATTAAACTGCTAACTTTTGTGACAAGATTCTAAATTCCGTGGGAGTTGAAGAGAAAGATCAGTGGGAGGTGGAGTTTTGGGAAACATGCTTTGGGAGAGGATGAGGCTTCTGCTGAACGTTGAAGGGTGACTAGAATTTGGATAGGGAAGGAAGAAAAGGAAAGGGGAGGGCGTTCTAAGTGTGAGAAGTAGATACCGAGAGAGGAAGTCCTTAGTGGGAGAGAGGGAAAGAAGAAGGAGGCAGGATAAAACAAAAGGTACTGATGTAAGAGTTATCAGGATGTGTTCAGGAAGATAGTGTGATCAAAAAGCTTGTTCTGACTGTTGTGGAAAAGTAAAACTAGTTAGGTGTGATGAGTAGGATGACTCTAGAAAATCTAGGATGTCTGGCAGAGATTATACAGTCCATTTATAGGCATAAGCAGTTACAGCTTCCAGAAAAGGGGACTGACATATCAAGTGGTTGTGGATACTAGTTGTGGGCCCTTTCTAATTCAAAAGATAATTATTGCGAACCTACTGTGCCCATGCATGATACTAAGTGCTATGGGGAATACCTATCGGAATGAGTAAACTGTATTTCTACTCTGTAAATAGACAGTCTTGTTGGGGAAGTAAAGTCATTCACTAATTGTTGTGGAGGATAATGATTGAGAATACTTCGGTGGCAAACAGGCCTGGGTTTGAGACGTGGTCTGCCTCTAGTTCTGGCTGTGTGACTTTAAGCAAGTTACTCAACTTCTCTAAGCCTATTTGCTTTCCTGTAAAATGGAAATAACAGTGTATCTGGTTCATAGAGTTTTTCTGAGAAGTAACTTACATAATGTATATAAAGCATTTTTCTTTTTTTGTCCTAGATTCTGAATATATAAAGCATTTAGCACAGTCCCTGGTAAATAATAAGTCCCCCATAACTTAGCTGCCATAATAAAAACTCACAATGATACGTTATTATGTTATTTTTATTATTATTATTACCTGCTCTATGCAGGCACTGTGATAGGGGCTGAAAATACGAGCATAAATAGGATATGGTCCCTTCCATCCAAGAGCTTTGTATAATAGCATTAAATGCTAACTATTGTGGTGACTATATTTTTCAAATCAAAAAATGGTACATGTGCTCTGACAGTGAAATAAGATAGTTTTTAAATTGGAACTGTCTGAGAGAATCCATGACTGGCTGTAATAGAAGAAAACATGGCTCTGTGAGAGTACTGGGGATAGAGAAATTTTATCTAGGGTGGGGACAGTCTGAAAGACATTTTCTGAAAGATGCTTTTGAAGAATAGACAGGAGATGGGTGAAGAGCATCCCACTGAAAAGAACTAACAGGAAGAGGAGTGGAGGTGGGAAAATGCATGGCCTGTTTGGGGAATAGGGTATCTTTAGAGTGCTGTGTTCATGGCTGTAGGACACGTAATGGGAAGTGCCATTGGAAAGACAGGCAGGTATCAACTTGGAAAAGTGGAGGGCCTTGAATGCTGTGCTAAAAAGTTGGATTGGGATTTTCTTTTGTACGGAATGCATCGTAAGATCTGCTCTTTAGGAAGTTAGCTGTGTAAAGATTACATTGGAGGGAGGCAGGACTGCAGACAGGTCCGCTAAAATGCTTTTGTATAATAATAGGCCAGACTTGAGGTGATAAATGAATATGGTGGAAAAATCCCAGAGATTGCAAAGGAAGAATCCAGAAGGCTTGGTGATTAACTGACCCTCCCTTTGTTCTTTATGGCCAAACTGCAGTCCAAATTTATGCACCTAGAGACTGAGGAAAAGTGGGGAAGTTGAAAATGAGACCGACTTTGGCAGGAGAGAGAGTTGGAAAAAAGAGGAAAAGTAATATGGCAATAAATTCAATTGCAGACCCTTAGACTTTTCCTAATTTGGAATCCTCCTCGCTGACTTTTCTTTCTTCTCCCTTGGCCACTTCAAAGTTGGACCCTGACCTGCTGATGCAATTGTGTCTGTCACTAACGCTAGACACAATACTCTAGCCACACTGTCTTTCTTCAGCTCCAGATATCATCTTCTCTTTCTCTCTCTGTTCATAGAATGTCCTTTACCAGTGATGTCTATCTGAGAAATTCCTATTCATGCTGTAAGACAAAGTTCAAAAGTTGTCACCTTGGAACCTTTCCTGCCACCCACCGCTCAATATATATGTCTGTGATGGCATGATAGCACTGATGTTATGTCTTTGTTTTTCCATCTGTTTCCCCTCCTAGACAGTAAACTTTTCCAGAGAGAAGGTCCTAATTGTGTGTATCTGCAGCACCCAACACAGTGCCTGGCACATACTAAGCCTTCGGTTAAGGCTCGATGAATAACTGGGTGAACATGGTAGACATTCAAGTTGAAATCTTCTAAAGCCATTAGGAAACATGGGAGTGGAGCTTGAGTAATCACAGTAAGAGTAGGTGAGCTTTGGCCCACAGAGTGTTGCACGCCCAGCTAACCTGGAGACTGGTGCTGTGAACTTACCTAACTAGGGAGGAGGCAGGGCGGCGGTTTCTGTTGGGACAGGCAGGTATGTGAAGTGTGGGTGTTCCAAAGCACTGCCTGTTTTGGATGGAGGAAGGTGACAAATCACACTCCGTTTTTTTTTTTAAATCACTCTCGAGGTGTTCACACGTAATGGTGACTGCATCGTTTTTTAATTTCCATGGTGAAACAGCGTATTCTTCCATGTTTTGTTCACCCTTTGTTGCTTGCTTCCTTTGTGATAGGAGCTCAAGTATGTGTTGCCCAATCTGTGATTTAAGTAGTCAGCTGCTCTTTCCCAATTCTATTTACCCAGCATACTAGTGGCTGGGATAAAATCTATGGTGAATATTACTTGTTTTTATCCTTTGGTTGCCTTTCAATTTCAAGGAAAAAATATCAAGTTTATAATCAAAGCTGATTACCCACAAATGAGTTTCCCATGTGCGTGCCCTTCCTCCTGACCCACGTGGTGTACCAAATGACACAGATGAATAGTAGATAATTGAGTCAGCTGCATTTCTAAAGTGAGTGCCTTAGGAGATGAAAACAGGCACCCCTCCTCTTCTCCCTCAAATACCTTTTGGAATTTGAGTAATAGTTTCAGGTAGTTGTAGATACACCTTTCTTAGCAAAGATTTGTGTTCAGGGTTTATGTATAGCTAAATGAGCTGGTGGAGTGGTTTCATAATTGACGTATTGTTAGTCAAACTCTGTAATTAGGGATGACTTCATAGGCATAAGATTCTTCTATGGGTGACGCCCTGAATTCATACCCAGTTGTACACCATATCCTTTTATGAAAAAAAAAAAACAAACAAACAAGGTTTTGTTTGCTTTTGTTTTATTCCCTTATTTGAAAATCTGTTTTCCTGTGTCTCCGATGTTTAGAGAGAGAAGGCTTACTTTTTTTTCTGTGGCTTTCCTTTTACAGAGAAGGCAGGCATAGGAATTAGGGAGGAAACAGAATTTGGGACAGATCAGACAAGAGAATTCAGAAAAATGTAGAGACCCTGGAAGGTTTTATTTTTGATTTGAATTACTGAATTTAAATAGAGGGAAAATATATTTCTATTTCTTTGAATATCAATTCTCTCCCTCTCTTGTCCTGTAAATAAAGTCCACTCCCATGGGAAGACAGACTGGGAAAAAGGACATGGTTCAAAATCAGTTTTTATTTTTGTCTGTCAGTCACATATTGTGAAATTGGGGTTAAACTTTTATTCAGCAAGTAATATTTACTTTTTATCTTTTCACCTTTTATTTTTCATTGCTCATGAAGAAAATGTACCAATTTGGAGGAAGACGATAATATTGACAAGCTTGAGCCATTTTGAAAAGTGGTCCTGAAATATTTGGAGTCAAATTTGGATTTTTAAAAAATATCTCCTGTCTGTTCTTCAAGTTGTGTTTAGAAACTGGCCTTACGAAGGAGCCAAATTGAGTCATGGGTAAAACAGGTTTTCTGTAGGCCCATCCTGCTCAAATTACTTTGAGTAAAGGCTTGTAATTTTTATATATGAGGGAGACCTATTATACCCCGTAGTAAATAATTACAGGGGAGAAGAGATAACTTTTCATGTGTCCCATGTAAAAGGCCCTTAGTAGAACTTATATTTATTATATAGCCTCCCACAATTACTTAGGCATTCGTTGATTCTGCATTTTCCTTCATCGAGGATTTGAAGTTGCTGTGTAACACTTTATAGTTTACAACGTGCCTTCGCACATGCCATCTTTAATGTTCATGAGGACCTGGGGGAAGTACGTATTATTATTACTATCTTCAAATGAGGAAACTGAGGCTCAGAGAGATTACTTAAATTTGCTCATGGCCACACTGCTAGGAAATAGCAGAACCAGGGCACTAATTGATGCCTCTGATCCCACGTCCACCAGTCTTTCCTTCAGAACATACTACGTCCTTGTGTCAGAAACAACAGCATAGTGCAGGTACTCGGGATTAAATGAAGTATCCACAGGGCAGTATTGATGTCAATTTTTCTGTTTTGCTTTGTGAACCCATCTGAGATGTTTTAGTGGCTTTTTGAGGAAAAGGCCCCCAAAAGTCCCCATAGTACGATGGAGGCCTGTAAGGAGAAGAGAGCTTCTTTTATCTTAACTTGTAAGCCTTTAATTTTTTAAAATCTGTAGTCATTTCCAAGTTACTTCATGTGATGTTTTTTTCCTAAGATCGTACTTTATTGCTCGATGTCCTTAAAGATACCATCAAGCCACTAGGGTGCTCACATGGCAATAGTACTCTCCAGGGATTAGGGGAAGGGGGGGTAAACCCACAACTAAAGGACAGGGGGAGCATTGTAGAGGGGAAGGGCATGCCTTTAACCCTCGCTTGGGTGAGGCAAAGACATAAAAGTGTAACCATAATGTTTGTACCCTCATAATACCCTGAAATTAAAAAAAAGGCAAAAAATAAAAAAAAGATATCATCAAGCCTATGAGTAGTCTTAAAAACAAAGCTATTTTTTATTCATAGTGGGAAAAAAATCTACATTAAACAACTTTATTTTAAATTCCAAATGGCAAATTTAAAAACTGATTTTCTCAGCAGTTCAAGAGGCTGAGGCAGGAGGATCACTTGAGACCTGGATGACAGAGAGACTCCATCTCTTAAAAAAAATAAAATAAATAAAAACTGTTTTCATCAACTAGAACATATACTGTGGGCCTTTTAATTTTTTTCTTATTTTTGAGACACAGGCTCGCTCTGTCGCCCAGGCTACACTGCAGTGACATCATCACAGCTATTTTTTTTTCTATTTTTGTAGAGAAGGGGTCTCTTGATCAGACTGCTCTTCAACTTCTGGTCTCAAGCGATCTTCCCACCTCAGCCTCCTAGAGTGCTGGGATTACAGGTGTGAGCCACCACGCCCCCCCCCCCACCCCGCCAGCTGGCCTTTTAAATTTGACTTTGTATTTTTTAGTTTTATCTCAGGTATCTCAGAGTCACATCTTTATTTCCTTTCAAATAACTATCAGTAAGTGAATATGGGCTTATATAAATGGGAGAATCCTATGTTAAACTCTTCTGTTATCCTGAACCAGCTTTGCCTGGAAATGTTTTGGGGATGTGTGCAGGCTTCAATTCTTTTTATTCTTATTGAGGCGTGCCTCTTAATGTCACCAGTAGATAGAAAATCTGAGTTATATGTGCAAAAGAAGTCACTTTAGGCTTTTCTTAAGACAATTAGACAGGAATAAGAAATTAGAAAAATTAAAAGTATATGCATTGATTTTCTTTTTCAGTAAGCTGGTGCCCTAAAATTCATTTCTGTGAGATCTAAGCACTTCCTGATTATGTAGGAACGACAAAACAGTTGCCTTCCTGGCCTCTGGAGAAGGAATGAATAATCCTTAAAGTCTCCAGAGAACTTTTCCTTCCAGAAAATGGATATTTTCACCTTTTATTGCAGCCACTAATTCACTTTGTAATTATTCACACGTTTGCCTCCCTAGATTGTAAATTCCTTGAGGGCAGGAACCAGGCATATAGCAGATGCCTACAATATTGGTAAAATTGCTTGGGGATAGAGCTGTGAGGGTGGGGAGGGGAGACACATTGGGGAGGGCATGTAGAAGAAGAAAAGTGATTTCTACAGGACTTAGTTAGAACCCACCTGGTCAGCAGGGACAAAGAGGGGAAGGGGTGTGGTTTATGTCCAGAACCATCTGTTCTGATTTTCTTTTATATAGAAGTGATATGGTAGTATGAGAATAAACTCACTTGTGTGGGGTTTTTTGTGTTGTTTTTAACTCACATACGTTAAATTATTGCTGACTTATAAACTGCCCAAACTGGAAAGGACCTTTAGAGATAGAGGAAAGGCCACATGTTTTAGATTTTCTGAGATAATCTCACTTCCAAACTTTCTGTGCCTTTGTTCTCCTTGGTATAATTCATGGAGATGGGTAATAATCTTATACTGAAAACACGATTGCTTAAAATATGTGTAAAGAGAATTGGCGTAAATTCTATATAGTATTTTTGTCATCGGCAGTGTTGAACATGATATGAGCAAAATATAGAACATTTTTTTAGAATTATTGTCCTTAGTTTGCAGCTTAACTTATGAAAAATTTCTTTTTTTTTTTTTTTGTAAGAGACAAGGTCTTGCTTTTTCACCCAGGCTGGAATGCGGTGGCATCATCATAGCTCACTGCAACGTCAAACTCCTGGGCTCAAGTGATCTTCCTTGCCTCAGCCTCCCAAGTAGCTGGGACTATAAGCCCATGCCACCACGCCCATCTAATTTTTCTTTTTTGTTTTATTTTTAAGAGATGGGGGTCTCACTATGTTGCCCAGGCTGGTCTCAAACTCCTGGCCTCAAGCAATCCTCCTGCCTCAGTCTCCCAAAGTGCTGAGATTACAGGCGTGAGCCACCTGGCCAAAATTTTCTTTTTATTAATTTTTTTTTTTTTTTTTTTTTTTTTTTGCAGATACCTCTTTGAGCTAGGAATTTTATTTCCTCTGGATAT
>RJWJ010037530.1:0-15477 GCA_004363605.1 Indri indri
CCAGGATTGGAACAAATAAACACAATGGGCCTTCTGACACCATGCACTGAGGGGAGTATCGCCTTGTGGTATTCCTGGCCAGTAAAAAAACAAAAAAAAAAGCAGAAACAACAGACAAGCCCAAACTGAGGGACATTTAACAAAATAGTCTGAATTTTGCAGAAATGTTCCTGTCATGTAGCACGAGTACACTGAGGAATGTTTCAGATTAAAGAGATGAAAGAGACAGGACAGCTCACTGTAACAGATGCTCCTGGATTGAATCCTGGATGGAATGTTTTTGTTTTTGTTTTTGTTTTTGCTATTAAGGACATTAAGGGACAAGTAGTGAAATTTTAATAAACTCTGAGATTAGGTGACAGTATTGCATCAATTCCATTTCCCTAATTTATGATAATTGCACTCTGGTTACATAAGAGAATGTCCCTGTTCTTAGGAAATATAAAATGAAGTATTTAGGGTTAAAGGGGCGTGATGTATGCAACTTAGTTGGTAACAGTTCAGAGAAAAACATAAATAGTCTAGGAATGATAAAGCAAACAGTAATGTGTTGATATTTGGGGAATCTGGACAGATAGTTATGACTTATGACATTTTTCTGTAAGTCTGAAATTATTTCAAAATAAAAAGTTAAAAGTTAAAAAAGGTTCAAATAAAAGCTTGTGATGAGGATTAAAGAACTAAGAACTCAGGCCTTAAAATATTAGCGATTAGATATAATTATTATCATCACACAGTGAAGAAGTGGCAGGGCCACCTCTCTCTGGCTGGGAAGCCCTTGTCCTCAATCCACTCATACCTTCACTTTATCACTCAGAGTTTGGAGAAATCCTATTAGACGATGAATAGAAAAGTCTCCACATAAACTGTGGAGGGCTGTGTCTTTGTGAATGCTTGTAAGCTTGTGATGTGGAGCTCAGATTCTTGCGGGTAGCTATTAGATGGCCTTTTAGCAATATTGCTGATGGGGCTGTGGAGGCCCAGAAAGCTTTTCAAATACCATCACTGCAGTGACAAGGTCAGAACTAAAACCCAGATCGCCCAGCTTTCAGTCCCATCCTTTTAACACTGGATTGTGGGCTGCGAGGAGAAAGTTAGGAAAGGAAAACTTTCACACCCTAAAATGTTTCTCTCCTGCTCTTTCTGGTGGTGCTCTCTACAGTCAGTTCGTGATCCCAGGACCCTGCCTGAGCCTGGCCTCTATGTTCTTCACTAGAGCCCAGGGACTAAGGTGGCGACAAGCCTAAGGGCAACCAATTGCATTTCAGTGTCATCTCTCCTATAATTGATGCTGAAAATGGCATCTTTCTTATATTTGATGCTAAAAAATATTTTTTTTCTCTCCTCTGAAAATATTGATGGAAAGATAGGGGAAGCTCCTGCTGGCCTAGGATTTTGGCCCCTGCACTATCCAGATACCTGAGGCTGTTTCTTGCCTTATCACCATTTCTAAAGACTCTAAGTGAATTAATTGTCTTTTTTTAAAAAAAAAAACAAAACTGTGGATTGGCTGGGCATGGTGGCTCACATCTGTATTACTAGCATTCTGGGAAGCTGAGGTGGGAGGATCACTTGCGGTCAGGAATTCGAGACCAACCCAAGCAAGAGTGAGACCCCCATCTCTACTAAAAATAGAAAAAATTAGCCGGGCATGGTGGTGCATGCCTGTAGTCCCAGCTACCTGGGAGGCTGAGACAGTAGGATTGCTTGAGCCCAGGAGTTTGAGGTTGCTGTGAGCTAGGCTGAGGCCACAACACTCTAGCCCTAGCAACAGAGTGAGACTCTGTCTCAAGACAAAACAAAACAAAAAAGCCACAAAAAAACCCTGTAGGTTGGCTAGGAAACAAATGTCTTTACCCAATCTTAGCAGTGTATAATTGGCTCCAAAAAAGCAAGGATCTGAAATTCATGTTTTATGCTGGCTTGCCTCATACGAATTTGTTTCACTGATTAAGTAGGAAGAACCCAGATATAGATGATTTTCCTCCCTGAGGTGTTGACTTCGCGGGCAAGGAAAGAAGTCATCCCATTTTTGCAATGCTACGGAATGAAAATCTCTGGTAAATCAGAACTGGAACGCATTATGTTTAGAGAAAATGATCCTAAAAATAATTATCAGCTCAGTTTCCTCATCTGTAAAATAATCTATAGGTTTATCATGAAAGTTGAATAGCATAACGGATGGGAGAGAAATATGTTTCTACAAACAACAGTTAAGTGAATAAAAAAAAAAAAAAAAAAAAAAAAAGCCCAGATTCAGCAATGGTGCAGTTAGCAAATACTTTACTCTTTATCCTGGCCCACCGGAAATTCTTCTCAGCTGGGAGACTTAGCTTCTGCCATGGGCTGTTTTCTCAATGATGTGCTTCTAGTTCCTGAAACTGGAAGGAATTTTTCCCTGTGAAAACTTAGCGGGTCAACTAACAGTGGGTAAGAAAAAGGAAGCTGCCACGGTGGCTCATGCCCGTAATCCCAGCCAAGTTGGAGGATTGCTTGAGGCCAGGAGTTGGTGACCAGCCTGGTCTCTAAAATTGAGTCTTTATTTTTTTCTCTAAAATAATAATTTTTAAAAAAGGGGCAGTGATCTAGCACCTCTAATATTTTCTTGGATAGAGCTTGAGCCCATTATCCGAAGTGAGGTATCACAAGATGGGAAGAATAGGCACCGCGTGTACTGGCCATCAAATTGGCACTAAGTGATCAACACTATGGTGCTCGCACGGTAGTAATATTCTCCAGGGATTAGGGGGTTGCGGGGCGGGGGGCGGGGATGGGTAAACTCACAACTAATGGTCGCTGTGAGCATTGTAGAGGGGAAGGGCATGCCTCTGATCCTCGCTTGGGTGAGGCAAAGATATAAAATGTAACCAAAATGTTTGTACCCTCAAAATATCCTGAAATAAAAAAATAATAAATAAAATGATGAAAAAAAAGTGGAGGAATCCTGAGTTTAAAAACAATAAACAAAAAAGGAACAGGTTACTTATGAGCAAATGGATAACAGCAAGTGGATTTCTGCATGTTTCCTATTTGTAGGCGTAAGTTTATTGTGTGTGTGTTTTAAGGAAAGCAATACTATAGTGCCAGAGGAGCTACGAATTCCTTATGAATCTATAGAATTTGTAGGAGTAAGTTTCTTGTGTTGTTGATTTTTTTTTTTTTAAGGAAAGCAATACTATAGTGGCAGAGGAGTTCAGGAATTCCTCATGAATTGATAGAACAAAATAATTAAATAATCTGCCCCTATTTGGGGTTCCTCTGAGCAATTAAACTAAAGGATGCCACAATATTTATTTACCATTGCACTTTAACAGAAACAATCATCAGTTTATACTACTTATATAAACTGCCTTTATGATTTCTTTGGGAAGCAACAGATTAAGTCAGTTTAGCCCCATTTACTTAAGTAATAAACTCAATCCACTTAAAATTTTACAACAGTGATTTGCATACTTGCCTTAAGATGATAATTTTTCTACAATCAGAAAGTTAATTGTCATTTGGCCACTTTTACTTATTAAAACGTCTTTAAGGTAGTCAAGACATCAACTCTGGCAAGCATTTATGCAAGAAGAACAGGAAATGTGTAAACTACATATGCACTACAAGAAGTATGTAAAATATACTTTTCTATTTTATGGTAAAGTGTTCTAATAATGATTGCTATCATTTATTAATTTCTACAATTTATTAGGTATCACATTTCAGGCACTAGGGGAAGACACTTTTAACACATTGTCTCTACTTACAACAAACCTGGAAGGTAGGTACTATGACACCCATTACACAGAGGAGAAAAAAAAGCAGGCCCAGAGTTTGTAATTCACTCCTTTCTGCTGCTAAGGGGGCAGGTCTTTCTGCAGTATTCCCTCCCCGCACCCCCACTATCATGTCCCTTTTATTTGGTCACTGTTAGCCACACATTTCACATTTACGGAATATAGTTTTTTTCTTGAAAAAAAAAATCTGCATGACGCATTGTTTATTCAGTCAGTTCCGCATAATTCCAAGTGTCAGAAACAGTTAATACAATTGGAGAAATACTGAGTAAGCGGCTTTAGGCCTACACTTTTGTTTTGAGTACAATGCATTTTACCCAATCGGTTTTAGTTTAATTCCTGTGTTGTTTTAAATCTCTGTAAACTCTTTGAGGGAGTTTTGCACACGTACTGTCTAGCTCAGAGTCCTAGGCACAAGGCGGGCACTCAATAAATGCTGAATGAATTGGGTAACTAGTGGTTTGTTTTTTTTTTCCCCCCTAAAAAGTCTCAGTTAGTTAAACTAATGTGTTTAAGGATTTTTAAATAATACAGACAGTGACGGTTCTGTGTCTCCAAAATGTTCCCTCCAGCAGCGTCCGAGGGGGCCGGGTGGGGTGGGGTGGTGAATGCCTAACCAGTCCTCTAAGAAAGGGCACTGCGTAGCAATTATCACCTATCCCAGTCTTGCTCTACCTGGGGCCCCCTCACATCTGACCAGCTCTCTGGGTCCCCGAGAGAACGAGCGTAGGGAGGGCGGGGCGCACCCATTGCCACGGGCGCACGCTGGGAGCCACGTTGAAGTTCGGAGGAGAGAGTTTACCTAACAAAGGACGGCGGCGCGGTCTTGGTGCTGGGACCAGATGTAGCCGCCTGGAGAAAACGCTAGGGCCGCAGTGACAAATGGACATTCCGCAAGCGAGAAGACGGACATCCGATCTGCCCCTCCCCGCGGCCCCGCCCGGGGGCCCCACCAGCCGGGCCCACAGCCGCCCTCCGGCTCCCGCGGCCGGTTCACCACGTGCCCGGGTGCCTTGGTCCCCAAAACTTTCTGGTCCCTCTCTGGGATGGGGGCCGGCAGTGGGGAGGGGCGGCAGGTGGCGGCCTCCAAGGACCTCAATTACCGGACTTGGCAAGCCACCCTTCCTAAAGGGAAGGTAGCCCGCTCCCAAGTCCATCCCAGATCCGCGGAGCTCCTCGGAGAAGCTCAGGGAGCGAGGGCCAGGCGGCAGCGCGGGGCCGGGCCGAGAGGGAGGAACAAAGGGAGCGAGCGGGCCGGGGACTATGCTGTGCGGCCCCGCGCCCCACCCGGCGGGCAGGCGGGCTGCTAGGCGTGCAGGTAGCACAGCCTTGGGCGCCGCAGCAGGGTGTGTGTTCCAGCAGAGTACACAAAGACTCACTTCCGCGGGGGACAGGCGCTCGGACTCTCCTCCCAGCCAACCACAGCCTGTTAGCATTCCTGCATCCCTGAGGCCGGCGGGGACCGGGTGCCCCGGGGTGCCAGGCGCCGTGCCAGGCGGGTGCTGTGCAGGTAACCCTTGGAGGAACTAGGGCTGGATGGAGGCGGCGGCAGGGGAGAAACCTGCCTTTTTAGGCAGCCGCGCCGCCCCGCACCGCCCCACGCAGCCCAAGTCTGCAATCACTCTCTGTCAGAGGCAGGGCTCCGCGCGCAGCCAGGGAGCGCCCCGCCTGCGCTCGCCGGCGGGCTGAGCTGCCGGGCCGGGGGCGCGGGGAGGGGCAGTGCAACTTCCCAGAGCCCGGCGCTGCCCGCTAGGTGAGCCGGGAGTCGGCAGGATGAGAGGGATGGCGGAGGGGGAGGGGGTCCGGGCGGGCGGAGGGGGCGCGCGGAGCTCGGGGGCGGGGCGCGGCGCAGCCTCGGTGCCCGGGCGGGGAGCCGCCGCCTCACCTCCGGGCTTGGGGCCGCGGTCCCTCCAGCCGCCCGCGCCCCCTGCCACGCCGCCGAGATGCCCAGAACAATGAGGTGCGCGGCGCGGAGCTAAGCGCAGCCCCGCGCCGGCTCCGAGGCCGAGCCGCCCGCCGCGCCCAGCCGCCCGCGCCTGCAGCTGCTGCGGGCGAAAAGCAGCGCCAGCCCCAGGGAGGTGATCCCGCAGGCCGCCCGGGACGCGAGCGTTGGGTAGCTCCGGGCCCCCGGGTGGCACGAGGAGGACTCACACCGCGCGCTCGGCGGCCGCAGCCCCCAAGTTCTGCAGCGCGCTTCGGGCGTCCCCGGCCCCGGGTCCCAGCTCCAGCGGGCGTCTGTGCGAGTGTGGGAGCGCGTGGTGCGCGCGCCCGAGCGGCTGCTGGGGATAAAATGTGACACGCACGTCTCGGAGTCCAGCGCCGCGCGGCCGGGGGAGCGCAGAGCACAGCGGTGTCGTGCGCTTCCAGGCGCAGCGTGGGGAGAAAGCTGGTAAGGGAGGGCACTGGCTAAGGTTCGGCGACGTCTTCCTCGGTGTCTTTGCAGCCTGTGCGCTGCTCAGCGCGGAGTTAGACTCGGCGACAAGGGGCCAGACCCGTGTGTGGGGAATGTTGAAGGCGGTTTGGGGAGAAGCAGGCAATTCTGGAGAGGGTGAGCGAAGAGGGGGGCTTGCGCTTAAGGACGGACGGACACAGTTGTGCCCCCGTGGCTGAGTAACGGTGATCTTTTATTTTATTTTGGCTCTGGAAGGGAGTGAAGCTTTTTAATTGTCTTTCTCCAGCCCGCCCCCATGCAAAATCGCACTTCTTAAATCTGAAAAGTGTGTTCTATTGATTTCTGGTTCTCTGTAGCTATAATGTTTAGGGGCAGGAGGGGTCTTTAAAATTCTAAATACCCCAGTGTTAATTCTTAGGCACTTGGCAGGCAGAAAACTCTGTTTTGGGGTTGTTTTACTTCCCACCGAATATAGAGCGGATATTTGATTCATTTTTTTGAGTAGGGAATGTGACGTCCATCTCGTTCAGATTTCACCGTGCTGGTGCCGCGGAAGGAGGGAAGTTAAACTCAGGGCTTGCATCGAGTGATGCCTTCCAAAGAGAGCTGAATAGCTGTGTTTGGAGAAGCTGTGCTTTCCAGGAATTTAAATGAGACTTTTGTGATTGCCTTCCAGGTCTCTCCTCCTAGTACCATATTCGTTTTGTCAGGCTGAACTTTCAAAGCTGTTTTGTAATCTGAGAAACACTTTTGGGGGGAAAGTAATGCTTGACTGGGTTTTTGTGAACTTGTTTTTATTGATCATGCAGAAAATTTGCCAAGAGGCAAACCATATATGGTCGAAATCTTTGTCTCTTGTACCACTGCTATTCTAACCATGAAGGGGCATGCTGGTTCTCCACGCCGCGGACCGCCGGCTGGGTTGAGGGAATCATTGGCAGGCTTGCAACACATTTTGTGTGTGTGTGTGGTTAAAGTACTTTCTGCACATTTGAAAAGCCCCGTGCTGGTTGCTTGATGCTTAATCTTTTTGAAATTTGATCAACATTTTTACCAGTTTGAAATATAATTTATGACTAAGGAAGAATTCCAATAAAGTGATGTGCTATATATCACCCTGTTGTTTGTTGCAAATTTAGGTTAACACTACTTTTGAAAGGAAAAACGATATATGGCCTTGCACCTATTTTTACCCACTCCCGTTCCTGCCTTTATCTGGAACTGACAACCAGTATTTTTACAGCACGTGAGGACTTGCATTTTGTACTAATACATCAGAAAAACTTGGCAAAGGCGAATGGATATTGTGCTCAGAATTGAGAAAAACTTAAAATGATAGATGAATTGCCTTGAATTTTACAAGGAGGTTAAAAAAATGCACTCAGACTTATTGGGATTCTTGATCTGATTCTTATTGCAGTAGGATAAATGGTATCCTCCTACCTTGTTGCTCGGTGTAGCATGTAGCTGAAGATTCTGGAGTTGTGAACTGAATCTCTTGTCGGGATTGTGATACGAGCCATTCGAAGTGGAGTTCTGCGCTCCACATTTAGAGTGGCTGTGGATACTCTTGTGGAGAGAGAGTTCAGAGCAAAGACTAGCATTTGGTGAGTTTCGTATGTGGTGCACTCTATCTAGGAAGCAAAGATAAGGAATTGAGGATATTTGGACTGGAGGATTCAAGACTGAGACAAGTTAATATCTGAAAATATGTGAATGATTTGTTATGCGGAAAAGGGAAATCATCTTGTGCCCAGTTTCTGATCAGGATAATTAAGAGGAAAAGGGGTTACTTTGTGGGGTTAAGGCATGCATAAGTTGTGTGTGGGCGTTGTGGCCAATCCAGCCGGCGGGGTTGGTTAGATAGTGAATGGGCTGCTGAAAAATCCCTGTACGTGCTTGTTTCTGGAGGATTTTTCCTTTTTCCTGAGATTCTCCTCTTTCTGAGATGATTTAAATGTGCGAGTCTCTGGTCTATTGCTTATACTGATACTGACTGAAATTTTATCCTTTGGATCTAGAATTTATCCAAGCATTTCTCAAGGGCTTAAATCTTCTCTGAAATGATAAACTCATTTCTAGGCTTCTGCAGCTGCTGCTTAGGTAAATAAATGAGGGTTTCTTTCCAAAAACTTAGAGATATTTGTCCCTTGGGAAACTCTTAATTAATTTGCAGATTTGATGCCTCTTTCATGATACTTTGAATAAAAATATCTTATGCATGATAATAGGGACAGTCTTTTTTGAATGCATTTTCTTTCTAAGTATATTGTGTCATTCCCATCAGATCCCTGTGTTTGTCCCTCTCCTGGATCTTCTGTAATAGGATCTTAAAATTTAATTGCTGAAATTAAATTAAGTACTTCATTTGACTTGCATAAATGTCTAAGAAAAAGAGATAGTGCCCTCCTGGTAAGTGTGTATTAAGTTTTGATTTTTTAATTGTTGAAAGCCAAAAGCTCATCCTTTTAAGAAAACTGTGTGATGAAATTCAGAAACGACTATAAAAGAAATAATTGCACAGAATCACATACTAATTTTGGAAAGCGGAAGGGAAGTATGTGCACATTTACACAGAAATTTTCAATGTTCTTAACACCAACTGTTGATGCCAATGCCAAGGTCTAATGGCCTGTAGATGACTGGCTACTGTTGGCAGATTATCATATTTTCAATTTAATATAGCTGCCATTGTTGTTTGTAAATGTTATTAAGTACACAGCGCAAAGACAGAAGTGTTAGAGAAACATGGATTTATTATGCCTCTTCCCAAATCTGAAATTTACCCTGATCTGAAATTCCCAGCCCCTCACCCAACCCCCATCAAATTGATGGGGAAGAGTTGCAATTCAAAATTCTTGGCACCTACCTAGTCCATGGGTGAAATACATTAAAAGGGCATGAGGTACGAACTGAGCAGTCCTCAGGTTTTGCGGGAGTGGGTGATAGGTCTAGCACCAGCCTCGGTCCTAGCCCCACTGCTTGGTAAAAGTAGGGTCTCAGCAGTTCTGGAGCTGCTGTCTTCACATAACCACCCGCAGGTTACTGGCTGTCCCACAGTACCAGATGCCTCCTGGTTTGGGGGAGGAATGTCTCTGTGGATGGAAGTGACATCACAGGTATGCTCACTGTGTGGGAACGCTGTCTCCTCAAAACTGTTCTGTGCCGTCTTGGCTTCTGGCTGCCCCCTGTGGTCTTCTCTAGGGAAGAAATCCAAATTCAAGGCACAAAATAGCTCTAAAAGGTTAGAAGGGTGTGAGGGCTGAGTTTATGCTCTTGCACTGGACTTTCTTAGAGAACAGTTTCAAGGAAAGCTATAGGTTGGTGTCCCTGCAGCAGCCGGCACTGGAAGAAGTTTTGGGCATACCAGAGCTCCGTTGCCAGGGCTGAAAAAGGAAGGCTTAGATTAAATCCTCTCCAAGGTGTCTTCTGGTACTGGGATTCCACAAAATTGATAATTGTATATTCTGGCATACTTAATAAAAGCTAATTCCCATTTAGCCCCAGGAGAAAGTACTAATTCAAAGAATAATAGCAACCGATTTGCACTTATTAGGCACCATACCTGGCCATTTGCTTTGCATAGATTATCAAAGTACACTTTAGCCACAACCCTGGGAGGTATTGTTATCCTCATTCTGCAGATGAGAGGACTGAACCTCAGAAAGATGAGGTGCGTTGGCAGAGCTGGGATTTGCACCTGGGTTTGAGTGTCCAAATCCCATGCTGTGAGACTGAGATCCACTGAACAGAGGAGTGACTCCTCCCATCATTGTGTGGGATCAGAGACCAGACCAGCCGTGACTTTCTCATCTTAAAACCAAACTGAGCCCCCTGGATGGGGAAGATTGTGTAAGATGGAAAGCCGTGGCAGGGGAGCCCGTATATACAGAAAGCATGTGTTCATCAGAACCTGGAAGCAGAATAAGGCTTGAGCTGCACCTTAAAAATTGGGCCACACAATTTGGAATATCCAGGCAACCAGTATTAGAATGAAATTCAGGCTGATATGAAGTGTGTCATATTCAAGTGAAATTTCCAAGAAAAAATTTAGGCTAAGATTCAATAAAATTATCCATCTGCTTTGAGATACTGGGTTGGTGAAGAGAGCAAGATCAGAAAGTAGTCCTTGGAACATTTAAAAATATATTGGCTAAAGCATTGGAGAAACACTGTAAAGAAAAATCCTGCAATATCTTGATCATAAGTCTCTGTTTGGGGAAGTTTATAATTCACACATTAAGTTCTACTCTAGGCTGCTTCCACTATTTGTGCCTGAGAGGAAAATGCTTTATTAAATTTAAAACAATTGGCTTTCCATGTTGAAATTATACAACTTCTTCAGGTAGAGGTTCTTGCATGTTGGTAATTATTGTGGTTTCTAAAATGACTTAGCTATAAATTTAATTTGGGAAAAGGTAAGTCTCTTAGATCTGTGGTCCCCAACCCCCAGGCCTCAGGCTGGTATGGTCTGTGTCCTGTTAGGAACTGGGCCGCACAGCAGGAGGTGAACAGCAGGGAGCAAGTGAAGCTTTGTCTGTATTTACAGCCACTCCCCATCAGTGCATAAGCTCCACCTCCTGTCAGATCAGCTGCCACGTTAGATTCTCATAGGAGCGAGAACCCTACTGTAAACTGCACATGCGAGGGATCTAGGTTGCACACTCCTTATGAGAATCTAATACCTGATGATCTGAGGTGGAGCTGAGGCAGTCAGTGATGCTAGCGCCAGGAGCAGCTGCAAATACAGATTATCATTAGCAGAGAGATTTGACTGTACAATAAATGTAATGCGCTTGAATCATCCCGAAACCAACCCCCGCCCTCTGTGGAAAAATTGTCTTCCATGAAACCGGTCCCTGGTTACGAAAAGGTTGGGGACAGCTGTCTTAGATAATCCAATAGCTTTCATTATTCAGAAATAAACTTGAAAAGTAGCTTTTTTGAAAGTGTAGTGATGACTTTTCTGAAATTTAAATATATTATTATGTGCTAAAAACCTATATTGTACCACTGACCACAAACGGGTAGGAAAAAGTACAGTTAACGTAGGATTTGTTTTCTAGATGCTAGAGTTAACCCAATTACAAATGGAGCTATAAGTCTGTGATTAAATGAATATTTTTTTTTTACTATTAGAAGAAGGATCATGCAATGTAAATTATATTTTAAAACTGGTAAAAATGTATCGCAATAGAAATCCCCATATAAAAAGGGGGACTGTCTTTAAAAAGAACACATGTGCATGTACACACACACATAATCACACCCTCTCAAGTACAGGAGGAACAAGTTCCTGCATTAATGTGTTGTTACATCCGTGATTTGGAGTGGGAACATGAGTTAGGGGTACTTGAGCATTAGGAATTAACAGCTATTGAGTAACAAAACCAGGATGAGAGCCCAGCCCTTCTGACTGAAAGAACATGCTTTTCCCTGTATTACTTATCTCTGAGAGAATTTCATGTTCCAAATTATATGTGGCTTGTGGGAAGTTAACAAAAATGTTTAAGGTTTAAACTTTACTTTTAATTTATCGTATATTACAAAAATATGGCAAAGCATACTTTTACTTTATGTGTATTTATATATGTGTGAGTGCACATATTTGTAAATGTTCTTTATAACATAGCATCTTCAGGGTACCGCTGGTGGTTTGCAGAATGTGTTTGTTGAGATTAACTCCTGAGGTCAGCCTTTCAGGCAGTGTCCTGGGGAACTGGCCCAGGGCTGATGACACGAATCCTATATATTAGTTACCTCTGTGCTGCTATGAAGGAGGCTGAGCCACTTGAGTTGTTTCAGGTCAACCTGAAGTTGACCAACTAGCATAGGTGACTCAGTCTCTCTCCTGGAGAGCAGATTGCTGTTTGGAGTTGCCCTGAATTATAGGTCCGCTAATCACTATAGACATTAGGCAAAAGAAGAAGAAGAAGAAGACAATAAGCTAGAGTTTTATTTTTTTTAAATACTATACTTTCTAATTCCCAAGTTAATTTTAAAATAATTTATGAATAAATGGGAAGTGGGCAAGTGTAACATGGTTTCCTTTTAGAAATATGTTAATATATGTATATAATATGTATACAATGTATAAGTAGGTCTATAATTTCCATTTTTCAAAAGGCAGTTTTCCCTCTTTCGAGTAACAGTATAGTTAAAAAACATATTCTTCTGCCTGATGTTTAAAATTAGTAGCTGGAAGAGTTGAACTAATTAAGTAATTTGCCTGACTCAATACTTGGTATGTTATAATAACATCCGGGGGTGCCATTAAGTAGGTTCTTTCATTAACCATTTGATGTGGGAGAGTTTCAAAAATGGACTTGATAGTAAAAGGAAAATGTCTGTAAGGTGTGGCTTGAAAATACTGTGGTTGCTTCCACAAGTTAAATCCAAACATTTTTATACTTGCCTCACCTTCCACTTTGTACCACAGAATTATTAATACTAATAAAACACATCATTCTGTGTTATAATCATGCCCTGGTAATACCCCGTGTACCACTGTTGGATACGTACACAGAAAAGCAGAATTTTTTTTAGGTTGGAATTTTTCCAGTGTTATCTCATGACTGTTAAGCACAGTATTATGTATAAAACCAGAAGTAGGTAAAAGAAAAGCTTTAGACTGTATTTCACAATGTGCCTGTTAAGGGCTGGTTAAAAGAATCCTAGACCAAAGAACCTTTGTTTTTTTTTAGATGGTGTATGTAAAACCCAATTATAATATGGAACCCTGTGAGTATAATAATGTGCATGTTTTACTGGCCAGACTAAACTAACTCACCTTACCCCAAATCTCCATGCACCCAAACTGGATCACTCTTGTACTTACCACACTGTGTTGAAAATGATAAGTGAGTTTATAATGTAGAAATATAGTTGTCCCTTGGTATCCTCAGGGGGTTGGTTCCAGGACCCTCTATATACTCAAGTCCGTGATATAAAATGACAGAATATTTGCATATAACCTCCACACATCCTCCTGTAACCTTTTAATTCAGCTCCAGATTACTTGCAATACTTAATACAGTGTAAATGCTATGTAAATGGTTTTTGTACTGTATAGTTTTTTAAATTTGCATTATTTTTTTAAAAATTTGAGATAGGATCTTGCTCTGTCACCCATGTTAGAGTACAGTGATGCATCCTAGCTCACTGCAACCACAAACTCTTGGGCTCAAGTGATTCTCCTGCCTCAGTCCCCTGAGTAGTCCCACCACCACATTGGGCTAATTTAAAAAAATTTTTTTTGGCCAGGCTCCGAGGCTCATGCCTATAATCCTAGCACTCTGGGAGGCCGAAACAGAGGATTGCTTGAGGTCAGGAGTTTGAGACCAGCCGGAGCAAGAGCGAGACCCCATCTCTACTAAAAATAGAAAAAAAATTACCTGGGTAACTAAAAATAGAAAAAAAAATTAGTCGGGCATGGTGGCCTATGCGTGTAGTCCCAGCTACTTAGGAGGCTGGGGCAGGAGGATCGCTTGAGCCCAGGAGTTTGAGGTTGCTGTGAGCTAGGATGATGCCATGGCACTCTAGCCTGGGCAATAGAGAGAGACTCTGTCCCAAAAAGAAAGAATTTTTTTTTTTTTTGTAGAGACGGTGTTTTACTGTGCTGCTCAGGCTAGTCTCGAACTCCTGGCCTCAAGTGATCCTACCACCTCGGCCTCTGAAAGTGCTAAGATTACAGGCATGAGCCACTGCACCTGGCCTAACTTGCATTATTTTTTATTGTCATATTGTTATTTTTCATTTATTTTTCTCAAATATTTTCAATCCATGGTTGGTGGAATCCAAGGATTCCTAACCTGCATTTACGGAGGGCTGACTCTGAATGGCTTACACATTTGGTCTAAGAATTACTGTGTCCGTGTGGTGCCTAAGTAGCCCCTAAGTGTTCAATGTGATGAGTACAACATGCAGCCAGGTATCAGCAGTGCCATCCTCCAGATCCCTGCGAAACCCAGACAACAAGACCTTGGTCAGAAGGCCATTCCTTAGAATCATTCCATGCCAAACTGAAAGGCATACCTATGTTGATTGATTTGCTTCCCCAGGTATACATTTTCAATGAACCCATATATTCTTTTCTCTGAAGTCACGATTGAAGTGTACGTGGGGAGAGGGAAGTACAGAACAGATCTGCAGCAAGGTAGTTATGGGTATTTTTGTTTGTTTGCTTTTTATTCTTTTATATATTGTGGGTAGAAAAGAAAGACTGATGATTGCAGTAGGTATTTATACACTCCTTTCGTTTGTCTAGTGTAGGTGCTAAGGAATTTTTTTTTTTTTTTTTTTTTTGCAGAGATGAGGTTAAGCCCCTTGGCATGTTCAGCTATGTACTTCAAAATAAAATTTTCTCCATTTGGTACCGACAGTCTCTAGGGTAGAGGAAAAACAGAGACAGAGTCATGGGCCCCAATGCTTGAGATGGTAGAATGGGAGGTAGATATTAATATTAAAGTTTACCAAAAGAAACTCACATTTACAAGTACTTGCTAAATGCCCATGTGCTTGGGTGAGTGACGTCATTGAACACAACGGGTCTGGAGCTCACGGGCCGTCATGTCTTTCACTTGTAACTTCGTCAGTCCCATGTATGGCCACGTACCAGATTTCTTCAATCTCAAGTTCAAAAGATGGAAACGAGACAATGCCCACAAACAACCTTTTGGGATCTTAGAAGGTAGACAAGAAGCAAACTTAACAATATCTCCAGTTTGCAAATCAAATAGGCTATAAGAGGATTTCCTATATGAGGATGGTTTTATATCTGGGTTCTCAGTTCTGTTCCACTGGTCAATGGCTCTGTTTTTGTGCCAGTACCATGCTGATTTTAATATTACAACTTTGTAATAGAGTTTGAAGTCTGGTAAATTGATGCCTCCCATTTTGTTTTTATTTCCTAGAATTGTTTTTGCTATGTGGGGTCTTCTCTGGTTCCATACGAAGCGTAGAATTAATTTTTCTACATCTGTGAAGAATGATGCCTTAAAGAGATACAAGTAGAATTACCATTTGATCCAGCAATACCATTACTGGGCATCTACCCCAAAGAACAAAAGTCGCTCTATGAAAAAGACACCTGCACCCGAATGCTTATAGCAGCACAATTCACAATTGCAAAGATGTGGAAACAACCCAAGTGTCCATAAATACATGAGTGGATTAATAAAATGTGGTATATGTATACCATGGAGTACTATTCAGCTTTAAGAAGCAATGGTGATATAGCACCTCTTGTATACTCCTGGATAGAGCTGGAACGCATTCTACTAAGTGAAGTATCCCAAGAATGGAAAA
>RJWJ010037531.1:0-15477 GCA_004363605.1 Indri indri
TACATGAGTGGATTAGTAAAATGTGGTATATGTATACCATGGAGTACTATTCAGCTTTAAGAAACAATGGTGATATAGCACCTCTTGTATACTCCTGGATAGGGCTGGAACGCATTCTACTAAGCGAAGTATCCCAAGAATGGAAAAACAAGCAACACATGTACTCACCATCAAATTGGTAGTAACTGAACAACACATAAGTGTACATATAAGAATAACATCTATTGGATGTCGGGTAGGGAGGGAGGGGGAACGGGGAGGGGCGAGGGGGAGGAGGGGACGGATATATGCATACACAGTGCAATGCGCACCATCCGAGAGATGGACACACTTGAAACTGGGACTTGGGGGGAAGGGGGAGCAAGGGCAACATACGTAACCTAAACATCTGTACCCCTATAATAACAAACAATAAAAAAATAAAATAAAATAAAATAAAATGTTTTGTGTGTTTTCAAATGTTAATGGATCTTCACTGGTCAAAGAAACAAAAGTGCAGACTCCTAAAAATCTCCTGAAATAGCCCAACACAATTTATCCCCAAATTACTGCCCCAGCTGCAGCCTAATCTTCCTCAGCACCCTTGTGAAGGCTGGGATTTAGCCACATACCACATTGTCACATTGTTGCCCCTTTAGAGAAGTTCCAGATTGCCTCAGCGTTCTGCATATTTGCACAGGATGGTCCACCTTTCTGAAATACACTTTCCCTCTTCTTCACCTCTGGCAAAGTAAGTGTCTCCCTCCTCTTTTCTCTAATAGCCTTAATTCCTCTCCTCTTAAACAATGTAAGAACCTTAGAAAACTTTAAATTTTCCACTTACGTGAGTTTTAAACTTTATTCTACTATATTTATTCCCCAAATTGGTCATAACTTTATCAAAGATTTAACATATTTTTTCCGTTTCATCTTTTATCTACGATTTCTTGGCCTGTTTTGTTTATTATAAGGTGGACTTGTTAGTAGTTCTTTCTGCAAAAGGCTATTGGTAGTAAAACTATTACAGTATTTGTCCACCATTAAATCCACTAGAATGGCTAAAATTAAGAACACTGACAGTATGAAGTTTTAATGAGTATGTGAAACACAACCGGTGAAAGTACAAGTAGGGTACAACAATTTAGAAATGTGATATGATATTATCAACTAATGCTGAATGTAATGAAATCTTATACCCCAGTAGTTTCATTCCAAAGTAAAATCTAACAGAAAGGCATACATACTGTGGCAGGCTGAATAATTGTTCCCTGAAGATGTCCATGTCTCAATCCTCAGAATCTGTGAATGTTACCTTATATGACAAAAAAAATTTTGCAGGTGTGATTAAGTTAACAATATTGAGATGGGGGAATTATCCTTGATTATCTGAAAGGATTATTTAAAGGGATGCAGGAGGAGTAAGTCAGAGAGAAAGCAAGCAGAGTGTGGAGTGATGTGGCCACAGGCCAATGAATGACAACAGCCTGTGAAAGTGGGAAGAGTCAAGGAACGAATTGCCCCTGGGGACTCCGGAAGGAACCAGCGCTGCTGACACCCTTATTTTAGCCTCATGAACTTCATTTCAGACTCTGACCTCTGGAACCGTGAATGGTTACTTTATTTGCTTTCATTAATGGTATGTCCATGTGTCTAGACAATGTAAATTCTCAATAACGATTGTTGAACAACAACAGAACGTGTGAGTGAATGAATGCAAATGTCTTTATTTCACTCTTATCTTGATGAGTAAATTGGCATGGCATATAATTCTAGATTGACAGCCATTTTCTTTCAGCACTTTAGAGAGGCTTCTGGCTTCTCTCTTATGTGTATTTTCTCTGCCATTTTCTTGGACTACTGTGCCTCCATTTTCTCAATTCTCTCCTTTTGTAACTGTTACTGGAATTTCTAGCCTGTCTGTCCCTAACCCTCTTATTCATTGTATCCATCTCGTATTTCCTTATATTGCTCTCTGAACAGTTTGCTCAGATTATATCCAGTTCATTAATTCTCTTTTTTTAACAAATCCACGCAAAGTGCACAAGTCACAAGGGTTAATCTTGACAAATTATTACAAAGGAAACACACCCTGTAATCACTACCTAGGTCAATAAATAAAATTTTGCTAGCATGTAGAAGCTCCCTCATGCTCTCTCCCACTCACTATGACTTTCTTCCTACCTAGAGGTAAGCATTATTCTTTTAATATTTTCGTTAGTGGAATCTACTAACAATGTCTGGGTCTACATAGAACAGTTACAACAGATTCTATTGTACGGGTCTGCAAATATCCTAATTTGACTTTATTCCTCAAAGACATTTTCACTGATTATAGAATTTTAGGTTGGCAGTTATTTTATTTTGATACTGTGAAGATATTGTTCAGTGTCTTCTGGTTCATTGTTTTAATTGAAAAAGCAACAATGACTTATGATTCTTATCAAGCTACTCTGTCTTCCTTCCCTATAAATAATTTTATGATGTTCTTTTTGTTTGTTTGTTTTTCATGATTTCACTACAATATGCCTTTGTGTAGCTTTCTTTATATTTATCCTTTTTGGGATTCCTAAGACTACCTGAATCTGTGGCTGAATGTCTTTTTCCAGTTTTGGAAAATCCATTGTCATACTCTCTTCAACTGTTTTTCTGCCTCATTTCTCTCTCTTCTTCTTCTTGGACTCTAATTTCACATTTGTTGGAATTTTTTTCCATATCCCCTATGTCTCTCCTATGTAATTTTCTCTATTTTTTCCTTCCTTTTGTCTCTCTATACTTCATTCTGGACATTTTCTTCTGACTTATATACCAGGTGACTTACTCTTTTTTCATCTGTGACTAGTTTATTATAAACATATGTATTGAGTTATTGATTTCAGTTATCGCATTTTTTGTTATCAAGAATTTTCATTTGATTCTTCTTTACTAATTTTAGCTGTCTGCCAATATTTTAAATTGTCTTTTATTTCCTTGAATATATTAAAATCTGTTTCTAATAACTCTATTATGTAGATTTCCTGTTGCCTGTTTCTGTTCTTTTTTTTCTCTTGGTTGTGATCATATTGTCCTTTCTCCTTATTATTTTGCTTATTTTTTAATGTATACCACACATTTTATGCAAAGTAGTAGAGATAATTTAGGTGTATGATGATATTATCTTCCACCAGAGAGACTTTATATTTTTTTCTGATAGTTGGCTAGAAATTCCAGATCACTTCGATTTAATCAAGTCTTGACTTCAGTTCTTATAAAAACCCATATTTTTAATGACAGACCCTCATTCCTTGGGTGATTTCTTTGTGGTCTCAAATAAAAGCCCAAGGTGTGCCATGGCCTCTGTGCTGGACAGGTAGTGAACTCCAATTTTTGTTCCTGTGGCACCATGTATCTGTTCAGAGTTCTACTAGGCTCCTCATTCTCTCAGGTGGCTCTTCTGGTATGAACACACACATTGAAGAAAAGTGACACCAAATGCAGAGCTCTTCCGTCTTTCTCATTTTTGTCCCCAAGATTTTGTTCTTTTAATTCATGCTTGTCTCTTCAATCCTCAAATAGCATCAAGCAGATTTAAAAAGATATTTTATCAGCTTTAATAGTTATTTTTAGTATGAGGGTTGATCTGATTTACTTTGTTTGCAATTACTACAGATGGAAATCAGGAGCAATTGTAAGATTTTCATTGCTATTAAGTTCTATTCTATTCTTTTCAAAATTTGCATATCCTTTCTGTACAGTCTTATTATGTCTTGGTTCCTTTCATATGTCTTCTATTTTTAGTCTAAAGATAATTATTTCATAGTGTCTACTCAATAATTATATTATTAAAAATTCTTGGAGGATATAATCCTGTTGTTTATTGTGGGTTTTAAAAAAGGGAGCCTTAGGTGTACATGCTAGATTTATACCTTAATTATTATGTAGGCAATTTGCTTTCATTTTAAAGTCTTAATTTCTCTTATCTTTTTGAAATAGAAATTGTGTTAAATATAATTTTCATAGTTAACTGTGTAACATAGTGTTTTTTACCTGTTCTTTTAATGTAAATGGTAAAGAACCTTGGATTAGTTTTTTTCCCTACCAGAAAATGAGTTAAAATATAAATGTCTTGTTTTGTAGGTACAGGAATCTTGGTATTTTGGAGCTGTTTGTAATCACAGTGATTCATTCTGACATTACCTCGACACACAGGACTACAATCTTCACTGACAGAGAAACTTGGAGATTTCTGTTTCCAGCAAGATGGAGGGCTAGATCATCTACTACAAAATGTGCACGTATACGGTGTTTTCTGATACTAGGAGATTTGTGTTTTCATAGCTCAATGATACCTTGTGCCTATGCAAGGTGGTTTATTTAGTTAGTTCCTTCAAAGGAATATTTTCTCAGTGAAAAGACAAATTAAGAAAAAAATATAGCCTCCCTACCAGCAAAAATACAGGACAATGCTCTGGCTCTAGGTAGGACAAAAATAATGTATTTCTTAAGAAATCCTAAATATAACCCTGACCTCTTGTGGAATTGGTATTTGGATTTGTATACTACCAAACCTAAAAATTAATTTAATGTGGCCATAGGTATCCGGCAGAAGCAAATAAAATTACTCTTTAGAAAAATCTACATTTATCTCAGACCTCCTCATAATTTCTATAGATTTAGATTAACTGAACTTAAAATTCACAATTATAAAACAATCCGTCACGAATGGGAATCAACAAGAACAAACAGTAGAATTAAAAATACCACACTGCATCATTGTTTGTTTTACTGTGTTGTGTTTTTTACAATGGAATAGACTTAAGCATGTTTATAGGTGAAGGGGAAAAACAGATTTAAGAAGGAAGAGTTGGGGGAATAGTTGATGGGAATCCTGGAGCAGACCAGAAGAGAGAGGAAGATCAGGATCAGAGATTGAGGGAGAAGGCCCGTTCATCCCCTGAGGAAGGGAAGCTGATGTTGAGATGTTAAATTAGGAATGGACAAGAACTTGAAAGACTCAATGGCTCAATTTTCTCAATGTAAGAAGAAGTGTGAAGAACATGAGAATAGGTAGTTGGATTGGAAGCATGAGAACATGGGTAAAAGCTTAGATTCTGTGTGGAGAATTCAAGGAAGATAAACAAGAAAAAGCAGGATGACTGATCAATGTTCAAAGCCAAAGTATGCACATGAAAGTTTGAACAAAGTTCATTCCGTGAGGTTGTAGCATTTTCTGCCAGCCATAGAAAGATGGAGAAGCTGTAAAATCCACAATTACAGCTGAAGCCACATTTAGAACAAGAGCGAGTAAGTAACTGAAATTCTTGCATTAAGAAAAAGGTAGAATGTTATTTGACATTCAAAGTTTAAGAAACAATGGAATTATATAGAAAAATTTTGGAAGCTTTTATTGAAGTTGAAATGATTAGAAATTTTAAAGTTTTCATACCAGAGTAAACATTCTCTACCTAGATAATCCATTTACATGGATAAACACTGAGCAAATGAACTCTTCCTGAATTTCTTACTTTTTACCTGATTAAATTGGTTGCCAAAAAGTTGCACCCTTTTTTCTCTTCAGTATACCTATACTTCAAAGTAAGGGACAGAAACAACAAAAGAACGACTTTAAACAAAATATTCAAAAACTGGTTAGATACTATACGTATTAAATTTGAAATCTGGACAGCCAAAGAACAAGTGCATGTATTAAGAGTAAATGGTTTCTTATACCATCATTTCAGTGCCACTGGAATCATTCACTGTATTAGGAGTTCTAATCATTTATTGATCTTCCGGTAACTAGCATGGCAGTTGTAGCAAAAGCCTTACCATGTTTCTATTCAAAATCGCTGCTGCACCACAGCCCCTGCTGTGAAGAAAATTAAGTATGGATGAGAGATCCTTGTTGATTTCACTCCCAGCAGGTTCCGCATGAAAAAGAAAATGCTTTGGCTCAGGAGATCTTGAAATAAGAGAGAAAATAAGGAGAAATGATGAGTATCTGAAACAATAAAAAGTTAAATGAGTTGAAAAAGTGAACAAGATAAGAAAAAGTTCTTAAAAATTGTAAAATTCAGAGACTATGAGAAGAAAGAGCATTTCCCAAAAATGGTTTGGTGAGGGAGTTAGGCTTGAGAAGATCCCAGAGTCAAAGGAAGTAGGAATTTATCTGGTTCCAGTGCTCTTGGCATCTCACATAGTTCTTTGGCAAGCAACACTCCTCTGGAGGCTGCTAACTGCTTAGTACCCCTCAGGGGGAGTTTATATATAAAAAAAATTAGATAATATAGAGGCTTGTTTAACTTAGTTGTTGCAATTAGTTCTGGTATTGAGGATTTCATAGGTTGCCAATATTTTCTTTCTGTTATTTTCTCATCATGGCGTTTGTTTTGAAAGACAGTGAGAATTAGAATAAGGTATATTTTAGGCCTGATTAAAATGTTATGGGCTAAGAAATTTGGTGAGATTTTTCTTACCAAAAAGCTCTTAAACTCATTAGCAAAACTCAACCTTAGGAAGCTCAAGGAAGCTGCTATATTCAAATCACTCAATTGCTAATCCCTTGATAGCACGCTGCTTCAGTATTCATCTGTCTCTTGCTTAGGTTTCTGCCTTAGAAAAGGAAACACCTAATGCAGGGTAACTGATCAACAGAAACACACTGAAAATGTGGTTAAAAGAAGTTTTTTATTTATAAATGTGGCAAGAGTTACTGTTTATTACAAAATGATAGTGGCATTAACTAAAAATAGAGAAGAGAAAGGAAAACAAGCATGTCAGTGTTTAAGTTTTGCATCATTTTTAATTTAATTTTATTAAAAAAATTTTTTTATTACAGGGGTACAAATGTTTAGGTTACATATAGTGCCTTTGCCCCACCCAAGTCAGAGCTTCAAGCATGCCCATCCCCCAGACCGTGCACACCGCACCCATTAGGTGTGAATATACCCATCCCCTCCTCCCCTCTCCCACCTGCCCAACATCCAGTGAATGTTACTACTGTATGTACACTTAAGTGTTGATTGGTAATACCAATTTGATGGTGAGTACATGTGGTGCTTGTTTTTCCATTCTTGGGATACTTCACTTAGTAGAATGGGCTCCAGCTCTATCCAGGATAATACAAGAGGTTCTAAATCACCATTGTTTTTTTGTGGCTGAGTAGTACTCCATGGTATACATATACCACATTTTATTGATTGACTCATGTATTGATGGGCACTTGGTTGTTTCCACATCTTTGCAATTGTGAGTTGGGCTGCTATAAATATTCTAGTGCAGATGTCTTTTTTATAGAATGTCTTTTGTTCCTTTGGGTAGATGCCCAGTAATGGGATTGCTGGGTCAAATGGTAGTTCTACTTACAGCTCTTTGAGGTATCTCCGTATTACTTTCCACAGAGGTTGATATATTTTTTAAAAAAGGTATTTATCCAGTATTTCTGTTTCCTGCGGGTTCCTTTTTGCAATGTATGTTGTTCTCTGCCCTTCATTCTTCATCTGCACTCTTTCCTCAACAGTTTGGTGGTCCTTGACTATCTGTTCACTTTTCAGAGTAAGGCACTGAAAGCTGACTGAAAGCTCTCTCTGCATATGTAGGTTGGACTGTCCACTGGTGGACTTCTGTGTAGGGTGATTCAGCTGGGCAGTGTCACTGTGGAACATGAATGAAAAGAGATTTGTTAGGTCTTTCATCTAGGGATGGTTAACCCAAGAGAGAAATCCTCCAGTCTCCTGCTTTTGAGGTGTGGTGGTGGTGGATGGGATCTAGGTTGCCAGTTTTCTCATAGCCAAGGAGAAGGGGACTAGGGTTTGACCGTTCATGATATAGACTTTTGCTGATTCTCCTGTTTCAAGTACAGCCACTTACCCCTGCCCTCAGCTGTGTTGTTATCCCCAAATCTCAAGCCTCCTTGGCTCAGACACGTAGGACTCTTCTGATTCTCCCTGTCTTCTGCAGCATTCAGTGAATCTGTGCGTGGGGATCAGTGGGGAGGGGGTAATTCTTTTTGCACAGATTTTCATCCAATATTCCTATGAATAACTTCATCTATACCTTCACTAAAAGAGATACTTGATTCTCCAACTCCTAAGCCTTTTGGCAAGTCTGCAAACATTGTTTGCTAACAAAGGTTGCCGTTTTTCCATTTTCTCAGGTCTGTTCAATTATTTTCTACTCATATATAAGCTTTTCATCTTCCAAAATTTTATGGTCATCTTCTTTTCTCCCTTTATTTTCTTTAAGAATTCATAAAAATTTTATCCATTTATTGTCTCTTTAGTGGGGTTTCAGATAAAATATCTGTGTAAGAACATGGAAGTGCCTTATTTACTCTTCAACATTTTATAAATATAATTTTCTCTTGTAACGAATCTGCTCTCATAAAGAGTAATGGCTTCTTTTGTGTGAAGTCTACTGGAGTCTTACTAAACGATATATATATGTACCACTTGACTGTAGCACTTAACTAATGTAAGCTATCGAATCAGATCTGTTGTCTCTGTGGAAGTGACATTTGGTTTAAAACCTGAAGGTTAGTGAGGTGCTCCATATCAGGAACAGAAGGGATGGTGGTCTAGTGAGGGAAAAGCATGTGTGTAGACCCTGAGCAGGCATTTTGCTTGCTAAGTTCAAGAATTTTGACTGTAGCCTCATGGACAAATAAAAGAGCAGATAAGAGGAAGTGGAAGAGATAGACGGGGGCAGATTATGCAAATTTAACAAGGCCATGCAAGTTTAACAAGGCTGTATTAAGAATTCTGGATATGATTCTAGGTGTAATGAGAAGCCATACAAAGGTTTTAAGGAGTGAGGCGTGATCAAAATTGAGTTTTTAATAAAATAACTCTGGATGCCGTCAGGAGAATATATTTGAACAGGGCAAAATTGTGAGTCAAAAAAGAGTTAAAGGCTCTTGGGAACTAGTCAGAGGCTTTTGTCTAGTTCAGTAATGACTTGAAAATGAATTCTGAGAATGAAATTGCAGAGAATTAGACTGACCCTTTCACAGATAACAGTTATAACACTTACAAGTGTGTGTTTGTATATGAGTCTGTTTTAGTATGTGTGTATTTATATGTGTATAATACACACATTTGTGTTTGTGCGTGCAGGTGTATGCCTCTGTGTGTATAATACATTAATGTGTGTGTAAGTTTGTATGTGTATGCATGTGTCAATATGTGTGTACTTGTGTGTACATAATACATACACAAGAGTGTGGTGTATTGTGTGTTTGGGTGAATAATACATACACGTGTTCATACATGTATAATACACATACACATGTGTGCTTGTGTGGGTGTATATGTGTGTTTGTGTGTGTATAACACATGCATGTGTGTATGTTTGTGTGTGCATATATAATTTGAAGGCACTGGAAATTGGCCAGTAGCAAGCAGAAGCTGAAGGAGATTTCACCCTTTGAAAGAAAATACCAATAATCACTGAGAGTCTGAGTGTCAAATTTATATGGATTTTCAAAAATACTGAGTCACATTTACATGAATTTTAAAAAATACAAGCCACTCTGCCATCTGCATGGCATAGAACATCTAGACTTACACAGAAAGCCAAAATCATGGCTTGAAGAATCAGAGGATAGAATTCAAGGATGCCAGAGTGACTGAAAATTAAGAAGGACATCTATAAAGGAGAAATCTACAGAAAGAGCCCCAAAATATGAAGATGAACTCCCCTCAGATCCTTTGCTAACCACTGAACTATGCATGCATGGGGAAGACTCTGCAAACCCATTAGAAAGTAATGGATATGAAAAGATAGAAAAACTGAATAGAGATTTTAGATTCTTCTCAAGGTAGGGAAGACAAAGTTTGGAGTTTGAGTACTTCCAAATTAGGGAGGTTGATAAATCCCATGGGCTTTCCACCCATCCACCCTAGCAAAACATAACACAAAGACTCCACAAGTTCTAAGTGATCAGCCAGTAATTTTGCACCCCATCGGAACAAAAATCAATAATTTTCTGGGGAAAATAATAGATTCCAACATTTCTACAGTGAAAAACAATGTTTCACAATGAGATACAGCATTTTTATACAGGCAGAGAAGCAGAAAAATGTAATCCATAATCAAGAGAAAAAAAGCAGATGAATCAGATGTGAGAGTCAGCATACAAGAACTTTATACTTGCTTTTATAAATATGTTAAAGTACCTTAGAGAAATAATGGTTATAAAAAGCTAACAGATGAGGAAACTCAGTAAAGAAGTGAAATTTATAAAGTACTAGAAAATTCAGAACTGAAAAGTACAATTCCTGAAATCGGAAATTCACTGGATGGGCTTAACAACATATTGGATGAGTAGATGAGAGTCAGTACACTAGAAGATAGGTCAAAAAAAATTATCCAATCTGAAGAAGAGAGGAAAAAAAATCACAGCTCGAGTGGCTTATGAGATGATATCAAGTGGTCTAACACATGTCTAATTTAAATTCCAGAAAGAGAGAACACATAGAATGAGGAAGAAAAATATTTGAAGAAATAATGACCTGTGTCATGTTTTGATAATTCTCTGAGTATTTCAAACTTCTTCATTATTATTATAATATCTGTTATGCTGATCTGTGATTAGTGATCTTTGATGTTACTATTGTAGTTGTTTTGGGGCACCACATACCACACCCATACAAGACATCAAACTTGTATGTTCTGACTGTTCCACAGACTGGCCATTCCTCCATAACTGTCCCCCTCCTTGGGCCTTCCTATTCCCTGAGACACAACAATTTTGAAACCATGCCAGTTAATAATCATAAAATGGCCCCTAAGTGTTCAAGTGACGTTCTTTGTTTTTCTTTACCTTTGCCGGCTTAAAGTCAATTTTATCTGAATGAGAATGGCTATACCTGCCTTCTTTTGATTTCCATTTGCATGGAATATTTTTTTCCATCCTTTCATGTTGAGTCTGTGTGCATCTTTGTGGTTTAGACGTGTTTCCTGGATACAGCAGATACTTCAGTTGTGCTTTTTCATCCATTCAGCTAGCCTCTCTCTTTTGAGAGCAGCATTCAGTCTGTTAACATTAATTGATAGCATTAATATTTGGGATGCTGATCTGTTCATCCTGTTGGGTAGTCCCTTATTGCTTTGTTTTACTTCTTGTTTTATTGTTTTATAAGAGTTGTGAGTTTGGGGTTTTTTCTAGGTGATTTTACACTGGTGGGTAGATGTGCTGATTTCTGTATTTCATGCAGGGCAGGTCTGGTCATGGAAAATTCCCTCAGTGTTTGCTTGTCTGGAAAAGACTTAATTTCTCTGTCAATTGTGAAACTTAGTTTGCAGGATACAAAATTCTAGGCTACAAGTTGTTCTATTAAACTTGATTGAAGGTCCCCAGTCCCTTCTGGCTTGTAGGGTTTCCACCGAGAAGTCTGCAGTTAGTCTGATGGGTTTTCCTTTGTAGCTTATTTGATGCTTTTATCTTGCTGCTTACAGAATTTTCTCCTTCATTTTGACTTTGGCCAGGTTGATTACTATGTGACTTGGAGATGGCCTGTCTGCCATGAATCTTCCCAGTGTGTGATGTCCATATTTTATCTGTATGTCTGAATTTCTGGTGATAGCAGGGAAGTTTTCCTCAAATAGATTTTCCATGCTTTTAGCTCTTTCTTCTTCTCCCTCATGATACCTATAATTCGAATGTTAGTTTGCTTCACATAGTCCCATATCTCTCTCAGTGATGGCTCAGACGTTTTTGTGCTCTCCTCTGTCTCTTTCAATGACTGGGTTATCTTGAGAGCCTTGTCTTCAAGCTCTGAGACTCTTCTTCTTGGTTTAGGCTGTTGTTAAAGCTTTCTGTTGTGTTTTGAAATTCCCTAAATGATTCATTCATTTCTTTACTTTCTGTTATATTGTTTCTTATGTTTTCTAGCTCTCTAGTGACTTTTTCATTTTTTTCATTGGTTTCCTGGAATTTTGGGGGCTTCTTTTTGTTCGTCTTCAACTTTCTCTTCAATTCCATTCATCTTATTTGCCATCCACATTCCGAATTCCATTTCTGTCATTTTGGCAATTTCCTTGTAGGTGGGGTCCACTACTATAGCTCCGTTGTGATCCCTTGGGGTGTCAAACTATTTTGTTTTTAATGTTGCCAGGGTTCTTTTGTAGTTTTTTCTCATCTGCTTCTTTTCTCTTGGCTCTGGGTTAATAGCATTGCAAGGCACCTGTTCTCCTTTGTGGGGGACTCTCTAGAACCAAGTCCAGGAGTGATGATGGATACTTAGGGTTGGGGGCTCCTGAGTGAAGTGTTGGCCCTTGGGGAGGTTCCAGAAGTAGTGGTGGGGACTCAGTGGTGGGTTCTTGGGGTTCAGGCACAATTCTGGAGTCTCAGGGGTGGAATCACAGGCCCGATGGTGGCCCTGGAGTTATAGGGGAAGAGCCTTGGACTTGGGCACAATGAGAGCTGGCTCTGGGGAATTTGGGGGCAGAGCCATCCATATGAGGGGCTGTTCCACCAGTGTGGGGACTGCTGATGCTCAGTCATACAGGCAGGAGTTTGTCTCAGTGGTCCAGGGTCCGTGTAAGCAGGCCAGAGCTGCTGGTCAGCCAAGATTCTCCCCCTACACCTAGGACCCACTGAGGCAGTCACCCTGGGCTTCCCAAGTGGTGCCTGTGGCATCTGGGGCTTCTCTTCTGTTCACCTCCCATGCTTGGGAGAAAGTGTGCTCAGCCCCCAGTTACAGGGCATGACACAGGGGAGCATCTGTTCCCTACCTGGCCTGGCAGGGGTGATGCAAAGGCTACTGGTGGAAGGCTGGGTCCTGAGCAGACCTGGCTTCATGTTCCAGAGTGATCAGGTTGATGTTGGTTGGAGAAACCTGGGATGGTAGGCACCAGGTCTCTGCTGCACCTGCTCTCTAGTAGAATGTCTCTGTACAGACTCTGAGCAGCATCCTATTTCTTGAGATGGCATCTACTCATGGTGAAGATGCTGTGAATATTATTGAAATGACAGCAAAGGATTCAGAGTATTCTATGAACTTAGTTGATAAACCAGAGGCCTGCAGTGGAAGAGGGAGACCCATCACAGATTGAGCTGCCTGTAACTTTTATTTCTCTCCTAAAAAGCAGTGTCCCCCTGGGTTGCTTCTGTCCTGCTGTCTTCACCTCTTCCCAGCAGCGTGAATTGTACTGGGATCCCCAGCTTGATCTCCGAGATGATGGGTGATACTTGTGTGTAAGAATCAGCCTGCGGGTACAGGATCTGGCCTACATGTCTGACCTGCTGGCATGGGTCTCCAGGAAATGCTGGTGGGCAGGGAGCTCCCAGATCAGGTATCCGAGTCTTCGAGGGGAAAGGCAAGGACCCCATTCTCTGTGCAAACCTCAGTCTGGAGGATGTACCAGATTGAAAGAGGTGGCCACTTGCCAAATTATTGACTGAAACTACTCTCTCAGTTGCAGTGGGTTGGGGAGGGGTGGGAGAGGATAAGGGTCTGAATGGAAGAAAGCTGACTCTCCAGCCTCTTGTGTCACTCTCCTTGGAGTGAACCCCTCACAGAATGTCCAAGCTCTGGGATCATGTAAGTTCTCCCCACAATTCTGTGGTTGCTATAGTACTTGGACTTGTGCACTGGAAAAGCTTCCAAGTAACTTGGTAGCCCACTGACCATTGAAGGAGGTTGGGAAGTGTATAGTGATCCCCTTTACCCCTTTTCTGGACTCTGAACCTCTTTGGGTTTGATCCTCACTGATATCTTTTTTCCTTTTTCCTCTTCCTTCTTTGCATTGCAATTTTTCTTTGTGAGATCCCCAGCAGGCTCTGGTACTTCTTTCTTTGACCTCCACCTGAGCTGTGTATTTTCTCCCCTCTCCTTTATCTGAAACCCTTCCTTCCCTCCAGGATGGTCTGGTAAGTGATGTCTCTAGTCACCCATCTTGCCCCCTTTTTTCTTAATTAATATTTTGCAATTAAAAAAAGTTGCTTTTATGGAGAGCAATGAAAGTCATTTCTTGAGATGGCATCTACTCATGGTGAAGATGCTGTGAATATTATTGAAACGACAGCAAAGGATTTAGAGTATTCTATAAACTTAGTTGATAAAGCAGCATCAAGGTTTGAGAAGATCGACTCCAATTTTGAAAGACATTCTATTGCGTGTCAAATTCTATCAAGTTGCATCTCATATGACAGACAAAACTCTTGTGAAAGGAAAAGTCAATTAATGCAGCAAACTTCACCGATATCTCATTTTAAGGAATTGCAAAAACCACCCCAAACTTCAGCCACCACCACCCTGAACAATTAGCAGCTATCAACATCATGGCAAGATCCTCCACCGGCAAAAATATTATGACTTGCTGAACACTCAGTTGATTGCTAGCATTTTTTAGCAATAAAGCATTTTTTAATTAAGTATGTACGTTTTTAGGTACAATGCTATTACACATAATAGATTACAGTGCCATGTAAATATAACTTTTATATGCATTGGGAAACCAAAAAAATTGTGTTGCTTGCTTAACTGAAATATTTGCTTTATTGTGGTGATCTTGAACGGAACCCACAATATCTTCATGGTATGCCTGTATTACATGTTTTAGAGCTTTCATAAGTATATCAGGCCTAATTTAGAACCACAAATAAAACTCAGTATTCTTAATTGTTTACTTCCTTTACCACATTTGGTGGAGACTAAAGCATCCATTCAGGTCCTAAATTATTTCTTTCTTTTGGAAGTTTACAGTCTGGAAGGCATTGAAATAGCTAGAGAATAATGAAACGTAGAACTGGGGCCAACAAACACATGGTTGTTTCTTTCCCATCTTATTATTTTCTTTTATACCATCCAGCACAAAATAGTGCGTATCTATTTTTAATGACACCCAGGGGCTATGATTCCTCTTGGCAACTTGAAGCAATGCTTAGTAGGTTTCTCTGGAAAAGGATATTTTATACATAGCATGAATTCCTTGTGTTGCTTTTTGAGTTCATGTGAATAAATTCAGAATTTGTTGGGCACTTGCTATGTTAAGTACACTAGGCAAAGGCTATTAAAGGCAAACCAATACTTTAAAATTGGTTTGTCTTTAATGGCATTATTAAATTTAAATTTAAATCATTATTAAATTTAAATGTGTGGAAAGAAATATATAAATATTCAAGTAAATATTCAAAAAAAACCATTAAAAGTGGGCAAAAGACATGAGCAGAAGCTTTTCAAAAGAAGACAGACAAATGGCCAATAAACACATGAAAAAATGCTCAACATCACTAATCATCAGGGAAGTGTAAATCAAAACTACAAGGAGATATCACCTCACTCCAGTGAGAATGGCTTTTATCAAAAAGTCCCCAAACACAATAAAAACAAAATGGGAGGCATCAATCTACCAGACTTCAAACTCTATTACAAAGCTGTAATATTAAAATCAGCACGGTACTGGCACAAAAACAGAGCCATTGACCAGTGGAACAGAACTGAGAACCCAGACATAAAACCATCCTCATATAGCCACCTAATCTTTGACAAAGCAGACAAAAACATACACTGGGGAAAA
>RJWJ010037532.1:0-15495 GCA_004363605.1 Indri indri
ATATTTAAGAGCCACTTTTTTTTTTTTTTTTTGCCTCTAGGAATGATTTTCTTTCTCATTTCTTATCACAGAGGCTCAGAACAAATTCCCATTGTTAGTTGGAGAGAAAGTTCCAATTCTTCTAGTGCCCTGAAAAAAAAAAAAAAAAACCCTTACTGTGGGATATTAGCAGTATCTCTGCTGGAGAAAAGCTTGAAAAGACCAGAACTGGGCCACTGTGAGACTAAGGCCTGCCCCCAGCAGGTGGGCAGTCCCTGGGCAGGTGGGCCCAAAGCCCTGCTCTCTCCAACAGGGCTGAGGTTGTTGGCGGATTCTGTCTGAGAGGCCCCCACCTGCTGTCATCACCAGGGAGTCCCCACAGCCTCCTGGGGATGAGGACGCAGGCAGCAGGGCTGTTAACTGCTGAGCCCCCAGCATGGACCAGCCAGGCTCAGCCTCTGCAGGTGTGCTCAGCATGCACTCAAGGGCCCAGTATGTGGGATGGATGCAGCTGCAGGATTCACCTTGGAAATCCATGGAGAGTGGCTTTATTTCTCAAAACAAAGGGGCAATGTTTAATCTCTGCGGAAGCAAAGGTGAACCAGGTGGATCCCTTTGACGATAAAAACACTGGGACAGGGAAGGACTTTAACAGTTTGAAACACTGACAGAGCAACCAAAAATAATAGAGATACAGCTTTGAGAAGGCAAGGGAAGAAAGAGCATAAACACTTATCCAGCATGATTTCCTCCATGTCCCCCTCGCTCCAGCCTTAGCACAACCGCCCCAGTCTAGACCCTGCGATTGCTCTTTTCCACTGACGTACTCTCCAGTTCCACAGCCTGCCCTCTGCCAGCCACTCTGTCCCCAGCCAGGAGCCCAGGGAAATCTGCTATACTGAGATGGAGTTAAGTTTCAATTTTAAAATTATTTGTAATCTTTTCTTAGGCTATACGAGAATCAAAAAGAAGATAATAAGAAGTACTCCAAAGAGAGACAGTGCTAAAATGAAAGAATTTCATTGCTATTATGAGACCCAACAACTAGAGCACATAGAATCCCTCCCTCTGGGTTCCACTAAGAGTGGCACAGAGGCTTTTCTTACTGCCTTCCTTCACTGAGTGCCTTCTTCTCAGCAGACATCTTGTTTCACTTAATCCTCAAGGCGGTCCTGGGTGGTATGGTGAGTATTTAGACCCAATTATAGATGGGGACGATTGGAGAAAGAACTTGCCCAAGGCTACCCAGGTAAACAGAGTGGTGGCACTGGGATTATTTGAACCCAGGTCTGTTGGATTCCAAAGCCTGTGCTTATTACACTGAGTGACCTCTCCTCTGACCAACTATAGCCAACTTTTTTCATCTTTGTGTTGCCCACACCTAGCTTTCCTAATGTCCTGTGTGTGTCCTACAGAAAACTCTAGCAGTGCCTTCCCCCAAAACAGTTGCTCTCTGGTTTAGGGAAGCCACCTAGCTGCTCTGATGAATAGTAAGTGGGGTTGTGACCAGTCCTGGCTGTAGAACTTTGAGTCCAGGCTCACTATGGCCCATCACTGGCCCTCCTGGTCTCCTCCTCTGTGTTTTCCCATAAAACACTTTAAGGACCACTACCACCACCACCACCGACCACAGATAATGATTCTTGGTGTCCCTAAGTCCTGGGAGGTGGGTGGCAGAGCCAGTCAACACCCACACATACAGCTTCCAAGGATGCTGCTCCCCTGCCCCAACCACCCAGAGGTTTGGAAGTCTCTGTTTGTCTTTCCAGACTAAATAAAAAATCCATTGACCATTGTCCTAGGGGTAGTATTTGCAAATACCGCTCTCAAACAAGAAAGTCAAAATCTAACAAACCAGCTCTTTGGCACCACTTCCTTCCCAACACCAGGGCAGCCCCTGTGAGTGCTGGGAGCATTGGGCAGGAGCTGACCAGGTTCCATGCGACAGGATCATGAAAGAATCCCAGGGTCCCGCACACCCAACCCAGAAAGGGACCCTTTCTACACAAAGCTTACTCTTCTAATTATTATTCATGAAAATATTCTAGGATTCTTTTTCAAGTTGTAAATGTTATATGATAAAGTATATTTTTGGAAGAAGCAAAAAGAAACCTTAGTTTTATTCATCTAGAAGTTGGCAAAAAGAGGGCAGGAACACCTCCCCGAAAAAGTTTCTTCTCTGGGCAGGGGATTTTAACAGGTGTTAGTATTTTCTTCCAGAAAGCAGATTACATTATGGTTTATATGAGCCTGGTGATTGCAGAGAGTTGGGGTCCATGAGGTAGTTTATATTTTGAGGTACTGTTTTATTAGTAATAAAATGTGACTACTCTAACTTTCAGTTGTCAGGGTGTTCTGTGGGGAAAGGCAGCCACGCTATACCTTGACCTTCAGGCTGACTGCATGATGAAGTAACGCATGCTGGGGATCTTTCATTTCACTGTGTGTTGCCTTCCTCCTCTCCCCCACAAGCTTTGCTTCCACTACTCTAAGTAGAAATTAAATTTTATAATTCAAGTTAGATGTCATTGACTATATTAGGTAGAGTAACTGTTGACTATAATAACAGGTAAACCCCAGAATCTCAATGGCTCAACACAAAGTTTATTTCTTGCTCATAACTCATGTAAAGTTCAATTGGTAGCAGTGGGGAAGGGGGCAGTGGTTCTTTCCCTGCAGTCATTTAGGGATCTGGACTGATGTAGGCCCTCCAGCTCTTTGGCACTTCCCTCCAAGGCTGCTATGGGCTTCACTATGCAGCTGGCAGACAAGGAGAGAGGGCATGCAGTATTGCATGGGGATAGTTAGGGGCCTACCCTGGAACTGGCATAAACCCCTTCCACTCAATTCCATTTGCCAGCCATCAGTCCCGTGGCCCCATCTAGATGCTAGGGGTAGGAAGTAAAGTCCTTAGCCAAGGCAGCCACTTTCCAACAACAACTATATTTCATGGAAGAGGAACACCACACTTTGATGGATGCTAGGAGGCCAGAGAATAAGTCAGTGATACTAGGTCCTTCCAGTTGATTTGACATCAAGTGAGTGATACATACAATTTGTGTGTGGTGGTATCTAAATCCACGGGCCTTTTTTTGCACACTCCATAATGACCTAAAGGAGCGTTTTTCTTCATCTCCCCTACTCTCAAAGTCCGCCCTCTCCCAGTGCTTGGCTGATTTTCATCCGAAAACAATCTCTGTTGTTCCCCTGCTCTCTAGTTAGGATGTACATAGTACCAGATGCTGCGCCTTCTCCTGGACGTGTCAAAAATATAATCCAAAACCTCAAATAGCAAAGGGGGATAAAGGGTCACTGGAGAATCAGAGGCCACACTCTAGATCAAATGAACCCCCACATCTGGAGATCACAACACTATATTCCACTGATTCTACCCACGTCAGAAAACAAGTCACTCAGCCTCTCTGGACCTCAGTGTCCTCATCTGTAAAATGAGAACTTTGGGTTAAGTGAACTCTAATCTAAGGTCACCTGTTGTCTGATTCTTTGTCAGATGGTCCCTGTTCCAGCTACTACTGTTTTCCTATTTCCTCTTCACATTGACTTATATATTGGATACGCCCTTTTAAGAAGTTTTAAAATTATTAATAGCTTTAATTTTGGTTGTTATTTCTACATAAATGCAATGTGCCTTTTAGAATGCATACTTGTGAAATTCAACACAAACAATGTGATCTGAAGATCCCCTTACCCCCGGGGATAATGTCATGATTTTTCCTTGATATTAAAAAATCACTTGACTCTTGCCATCCAAATTTCTTCCAAGCAGTGATGTAGTGAAAATTTAATGGAAACTAAGCATGCCTCAAGGGATACTCACCTTATTAGGTTTTTAAAAGAAAAAGATTGACCTCACTTGTGGGAAATTAGTTAAATTGAACTTTAAGACAAGTACATGGGATTACTGCAACAGCATCTGAAATGTACATAGTAGACTTTTATCATGTGTGTACCTAATGTCCTGGTACTCAACTATGTCTGGGTATGGGTGGGCAGTGGGAGGGGTGAGAAAATTGGAGGGGCAGTGAAAGGAAAGATGGAGAGAGGGAGGGAGGAAAGAATGAACAACCAAAATAATGCTAAGGGAGATGGAGAAAAAAATGAAGAGCAACATAAAAGGTGATTATATGGGAAAATTTAATAAATATAAAACAATAATAATGTCTCACGGGATTTAAAATATATAGAGAATTAAAAATGGGTTACAATAATAGTATATATACTGAAAGCAGGTATTCTGCTTTCTGGAAGGTATTCTAACATCCTTCTATTTTCTTTTTTTTCTTTTCTTTTCTTTTTTTGTGGTTAAGTAATTTTATTATTTTTCTAGTGGTTGACAAATAGTGATATTATAATTCCATCATTCCTTCTACATTCACTCACTGGTTTTTTCCCCATCCCAAAACCATACTCCACCCCCAGTCTGTGGAAAAATTGTCTTCCATCAAACCTCTCTGCTAATGATAAGCTGTATTTGCAGCCGCTCCCCAGCACTAGCATCACCGCCTCAGCCCCACCTCGGATCATCAGGCATTAGATTCTCATAAGGAGTGCACAACCTAGATCCCTTCCCTGCGCAGTTTACAGCAGGTTTCCTGCTCTATGAGAATCTAATGCTGCTGCTGATCTGACAGGAGGTGGAGCTTATGTGGTGAAGTAAGCGATGTGAGCGGCTGTAAATACAGATGAAGCTTCCTTGTTGCCAGCTACTCACCTCCTGCTGTGTAGCCGGTTCCTAACGGGCCACAGACTGGTATCGGTATCTGTCTGGTATCGGTCTGTGGCCCAGGGGTTGAGGACCGCAGTGCTACAACATGAATGAACCTTGAGGATATTATGGTAAGTGAAATAAGCCAGTCATAAAAAGACAAATACTGTATGCTTCCACCTATAAGATGTACTTAAAGTAGTTAAATTCAGAGTCAGAAAGTAGCACAGTGGTTGGCATGGGCTAAGGGGAGGGGGGAAAGAAGAATTATTGTTTAATGGGTATAGAGCTTCAGTTTTACAAGATGAAAAGTTACGGAGATGGATGATTAAAAGCTACACAGCATTATGAATTTATTTAATACCACTGAACTGTGCAATTAAAAATGGCTAAATGGTAAATTTATGTTATGTGTATTTTACCACAATAAAAAATTGGAAAAAGAAACTTACACTGTCACAAAAACACGTATGTAACTAAAAATAGACTAAACTGGATTACATCAAAATTAAAAACTTTGGTGCTACAAATGACACCATTAAGAAAGTGAAAAACAAACCACATAATGGGAAAAAGCTTTTGCAAATCACGTTTGATAAGGGACTGGTATCCAGAACATATAAAGAACTCTCATAACCCAGTAAGAAAGACAAATAATTTAAAAATGGATAAAGGGCTTAAATAGACATTTCTCCAAAGAATATGTACAAATGGGCAAAAAGCACATGAGAAGATGCTGAACAGCATTAGTCATTAGGGAAATGCAAATCACTATCAGGAGATGCCACTCCACCCCCACTAAGATGGCTATAATAAAAAAGATGGACAGCAACAGTGTTGGGGAGGATGTGGAGAAATCAGAACCCTGGTGCACTGCTGTTGGGAAATGGAAACAACTAGTAGCGGAACGGATAACACCAGCATATTCATTCAATGGCATTTATTCAACCACTGAAATTCATGCTCATAAAGAGTTTGACACAAGAGAGAAACATAGTGAGGGAACAATCTCAACTGTGGGCCAGAAAGAGAGATGCCTTTGGTGGGGCTATGGGCTGCAGATGGAGAGTTGGAAGTTGCCCTAAAGTGGGCCAGGAGGGGTGGGTAGTGGGGGTGCAGGGGACCAGTGATGCTCACTTAGACAGTATCCCGAATCTGGACATGGTGGAGGCATTAATTCTTGGCCCCTGCCTTTGCCCCAAGGGATGCTCAATCTCCTGTATCCTCAGCCAGTCCCTGCACTCATCCCCTGCTGGGCTAGGCTCAAAGTTCCCAGGTGGTACCAAGGCATTGAGGGGTGGCTTGCCTGGGGATTTAGCTCCTGCCACGATCTACACCGGCAGCCTCCTTCAGCCACCCCAAATACACATACGATTTTAATAAATCTTGTAAACACAGGTTCAAGATAAAATTCCTAATGTGCACCTCACTCCCAAATGGATTGAGAACCCTTATAAAGAAACCCCAGCTTTGGCCCTCTGGGGCAACCAGGTCCTTCTTTAGGCTGTGTCTCCTCCCCAGGAGGTCAGGGAAAGCAGCCACAAAGGGGCAGCTCTCGCCCCCAAACCACAGTGCAGCAAGTAAAACCAGAAGTGAGAAAGAGCCCCGCCAGGGAGCCAGGAAACCTGTATTCTGATCCCAGTCCGGACCCCCAGCAAGTTATTTCTTCTCTCTGGGCCTCAGTTTCCTTTTCTGTAAAACGGGCCTAAATTGGGACTGTCGCAGTGCCTTGGTGGGGAATCACTTGAGCTGAGGCAAGTGGAAGGGCCAAGCACAGTGCCGGACACACAGCCGGTGCCTCTGACGGCTGTGGACACGTCCCCCAACCCCGTGGGCCTCAGCGCTCTCCGTGTTGACAGGAAGCATGTGGCCACAGGACGGCCTGATTCGGAACCGGCGCGACCAGGGTGCCCAGCAGGAGCGCCCGGCTTATCTGGCCGGGGCTCTCCGGCAGGGGCGGGGCTTGGACCCACGCAAGGAGAGGAGAACACCCCTCCCCGGGCGGGGTGGTCACATGGATAGGTCACGTGGTCCTTCCCGGAAGCGCGCCGGGCTCCGGGCCGGCCGGGCGGTGTGTGGTCCGCGATCTGGTACGTGGGCCTCCCAGGCTGTGGAGCGCATCCCTTGGCTGTCCCCTCCGTGGGCGGGGGGCTTCCTCCGGGAGTCCCCGCGCAGCCTTCCCGGAAGTGGGGCAGGGGCCGTAGGGGTCCCGGGAAGCGGGCCCATAGCCACCGCAGGCGTGTGGCCGAGGGCGGCTCGCTTCACCTTTCCGAGCCAAAGTTTCTCCAGCCCTGAAGTGAGGCGGTGTCACAAATCCAGCCTCTTTCCCAAGGTCGCCGCGAGGTTCGGGGGCGGAGGAGAGGTGGACATTTTGGGGTGAAACTGGACAGAAACTGGCGTGCTGGGCAAACAGGAAGCCAGCCCTTGGGTGGGCGCCCCGCGGCGGCAAACCGCGCCTCCGGCTCAGCGAGGCTCCCCCCGCCCCCGTCTCCCGGGTCTCCTATCCCTGTGGGGCAGGGCCGGAGCTCGAGCTGCTGGAGGACGGGACCCAAGGCCGAAGGGGCGGTTCGCTGGGGAGCCGGAGAGAGCCCGGGGTCCAGATGGTGACAATGAGGGCTGGGTTTTTTTCGCCTCAGGCTGGCCCAGCGCCGTCTGGGGCTCCCTTTACCGGTAAGCCCCCTCTGAGTTCCCTCTCTGGAGCAGGGCAGCGAGAACACAGAAATCACAAAATGACACTGGCTGGGTTCTCTCTCCAACAGCCTTTGATAAAAACAAACAAACAAGCAAAAAAGCTGCAGAACCCACTGTCCGTTGAAAGCATCCCCATGTTTGGGGAAACTTAGCATTAAGGTCAATCGTGCAGGTCGTGGAGTTGGTCTCAGAGTTAGGTTGCAGAAGATGCTGAACCCCTAACAGCCCTTTCTTTGTGCCTAGGAGTCACTTGCCCCTTATTATTTACAGTGTTTGATTTCCTGATTAAGTTTTCTATGGTTCCTGCTTTTTATCAGAATATGAAGGACTCCGGAACCGGTTTTGCCTACCCTGTTATTTGAAAAAAGGAAGCTGGAAAATGAGAATAAAGATCCCCATGTCTGTAAGATGGCAGAGCTCCCTAAGGTTGCTCCCGTGACTCCCTCTAATCCTGCAGCGAGGCGGAGCCAGCGGTTGTCGCTCCATTTCAGGCCAGGAGATTCAGGCTCAGGGAGGTGTAAGTGACTTGGCAAAGACAAACCTGTTATAGAACCTGGTCCCGCTGCCTTTTCTTCGAGGGTTTACTGCCATTGGCCGCATCCATCCAGAATGCCTGCTCTCTTCACTGGGACTGGGACTGCTTCCCCCCGGGGCCTGGGATCTGCCATGCTGTCTACCATTGGTCACCCAGAGCAGGCTCCCTGGAAGTGCTGGGGAGCTCTGAGTGACCCACAGAGAAGTGAGAGTGGGCAGTACTGGCCAGGTTCTTCATGTTCTCCATGATGGAGGTGTGAGGGGCAGGAGCTGGGGTATGTTCTGAGCAGACTGCCTCAGGGCCTGGAGAGACCTGGGACCACGCAGCCCTTCTCCAGCTTGTGCAGCAGTCGAGACTAGAGTGTCTGTGCTTGCCCTCACGCTCTTTGTGTTTTAAGCATTTGCAGGACTGAGGATGCTGCATTGCTTTCCCATGAGCTGGTCACCAAGTGTCTACTGCAGTCCTTCCTGAACCTCTGGCTGTCTGGAGGCTCTGCCGTGCTCCGTGCCGAGGTAGATGATCTTGCCCCACCTGGGGCAGACAGGGAGGCAGGCAGCATCCGCCCTGGGGCTGTGCGAGGCAGCAGAATGGGGTGGGCAGTGGGCCGAGCCCCCTGGGCTCTGCTGACTCTCATCCCCACCCCCTGCCCAGCTCTCCATCCTGATATCACCTTCATGGTGGTGCCGAGTCTCTCCTTCCTCCCTTGCATCCAGGCGGTCATCAAGGCCTGCTAGGTCACTTAGCTGCAGCTCTTGAATTGGCCCTTTCCTCTCCACTGTCCTGGCCCCACCAGGGAGCGAGCGGTCATTTCCTCACACCAAGGTGACTGGCCTCCACGACCTTGACCTCGCCCGTCTCCAGCCAGCCTGTCCACAGGCTGCCTTTCCCCAGCCCACACACTTCCTTCCTGTCAGGCCGACCCCGCAAACCCTCGACTTTGCCACCACACTCTGCTGGGAGCCCAGAGCAGCTTCTTCAGGTCCACCTGCTCTCTCTCAGCAACCTCTTCTCCACACCTGTGGCTCTCTCCTTTTCTGCCTTAGTGCTCAGCAACTCCGTGGGAATAGGCTGCATTCCTTGTCCCTGTGCTGCTAGATCTCCCAACATTCTCCTGCGAACACCTCGGGGTGTTCCGAGTTAGCGTTTGGGAGGAATTCACTAAGCACCACTGAGCCAGACACAGGGATCCTGAAGATGATGGAGCACAAGGCCCGAGATGCTGTGATCCTTCCAAGGAAGCCACACAGCCACTCGTGGGAGAGCTAGAGCAGAGCTTCCTAATCAGTCATGCTGAGCACATGTACAACCTGGTCATGTCTACGTTGCACACTGAGGCACACGAAAGGGTTTAAAGCTCCTGCCTGAGGCCTCTCAGCTGCAAGCTGCCACCTGCAGCTCTGGCCTCGCCAGACTTGGTGGGCCCCCAGGGTTTTAGAGGACCGTTGTCTTGCTGCACCCCAGAGGGCCAAGGCACAGTGTGGGAAGCTCTGTACTGAGAATCTACCAGTGGGTGAATACTAAAACGCATTTCTCGTACCACCAAGCACAGAGGGTGCGTGAGTGGGTGGTGGGGAAGGAGGCTGGGAAGGGTTAAGGTCACTGCTGGATGTGGCCAAAGAAGTGGCAGCTAAATAGGTGCGAGAAGGAACCATGGACAGGGTCCTCAGACAGCTTCTGTTTCTGCCAAGAGCAGGGGGAGTTTTTGAATGGAATTTCTGTAATGCTGACATAAATTCCTCATGGACTTTGAGGCTCATCTTCACCTGTTTTTTATTTAAGGGAAAGATCTCAGGGCTGGTCCATTCCAGACCAGGTTCCCCACACAGTTAGTTCTGTGTCCAGACTAAGAACTGGGTCCCTTCCCTACCCGGTTTGGTTCCAGTAGGCCCCATGGCGGGTCTGATGCTATGGTGAAAGGGGCCAGATAACAGAGGACAGAGCCCTGGCCTTGGCACCAGACAGGTCTGGGTTCAGATCCCGGCTCTGCCACTTTCGGCTGTGCCTGTGCCCTGCCCTGTGATATGGGGGTAACCAAAGCCCTGCTTTATCAAGTTGTGAGGGTGTGACAGTAACACTGGGAAGCGCTTGTGGTGGAGCCTGGTGTGCAGAGGGGTCTGTGAATGCTTGCTGGGGTTGGGATCCTCTCCATTATTCAGGCCGAGCTCATGGACAGGGGTCTGGGGTGACCTTGACTTGCTTCTCCCTGGCAGATGAAGTGTGTGTTGGTGACCACTGAGGGTGCAGAGGTCCTCTTCTACTGGACAGACAAGGAGTTTGAAGAGAATGTCCGGCTGAAGTTTGAGCAGTCAGAGAATGAGGAGGAAGAGGTGAGTGTGGAGTGGGCTGTCCAGGAGGGTGGAGGGGAGGGAACAACACAAAACTAGCAAAGGGAAGGAGGCAGGAGAGCCTGTGTTCACCCTCCTGGGCCAGCCCGAGGAGTCAGCGGGCGGTGTGCACGGTCCAGCGTCCTTCACACCTAGACTCGCGTCTTCAGAGGTCGGCCTCCTAATGCTCTGAGCGCAGGGACCCCCACCCCACCCCACCCCACCCACCAGGGCTACAGGGCTAAATGAGGGCAAGAGGAGTCGAATTTTAATCACACAGCAGAGAAACTTAGTGTCATTAGTTTCTCTACCTAAAAAGTTTAACATACGCTTCACATTAATTTTTTAAACAGCTGTGTTCAGGTGTAATTGACACACCATAAACCGCACGTATGTGAAGTACACAATGTGATATGCTTTGATATGTATATATACCTGATTCCATCACAGTCAATAAAATGAGCGTATCTACCGCACCAAAAGTATAATCCCTCCTTGGCCACCCTCACCCCATAGCAACCACGGATCTGCTTTCTGTCGTGATAGCTTAGTTTGTATTTTATAGACTTTTATATAAATGGATTCATAGAGTATGTACTTGGGTTTAGTTTGGTTTTGGTTTGGCTTCTTTTAGGATAGGTACTGTGCGATTCATCCATGTTGTAGCACGTATACGTAGTACATTGCTGAGTAGTAATCTGCTATATCAATATGCCATAATTTATTAATTTACCTGTTGATGGACATCTCTGTTGTTTCCAGCTTTGACTATTACAAATAAAGCAGCTGTGGACATTCATGTACAAGTCTATGTATGGACACATGCTTTCATTTCTCGTGGACAGATACTTACGAGGGAATGGCTGGATCATGTAGGTCTATGTTTAACTTCTTAAGAAACTGCCAGACATTTCCATAGTGGTTGTGTCATTTTCCATTCCGCTCACAGTGTTCGAAAGTTACAGTTCCTCCATACCCTCGCTAACAGAGTCTTTTTAATTTTGACGTTCTGATGGATGTCTACTAGAATCTCATTGCTTTTTAATTTTTGTTTTGTTAATGACTAATGATTTTGAGTACCTTTTCATGTGTTTATTTGCCATGTCTTTTGCGTATTTTTTATTTGGGTTGATTGTTTCTTCTAAATATACTTACTGAGTTTTGAGAGCTTTGAATATATTTTGGATATAAGTCTTTTATTAGATATATGTTTTGCAAATATTTTCTTCCAGTTTGTGGCTTTTCTTTATATTCTGTTAATAGTATCTTTCAAAGAGCAGAAGTTTTTAATTTTTGATAACTCCAATTTATCCATTTTGTTTTTATGGATGATGCTTTTAGTGTCATAGGTAAGGAATCTTTGCCCAACCCCAAATCACAGCATTTTTCCTATATTTTATTTTGGAAATTTTATAATTTTAGGTTCTATGTTAGGTCTAATCATCTTTGAATTTTTGTATGTGGTGTGAGGTATGGATCAAGGTTTTTTTTTTTTTTCATACGGACATCCAATTTAACACTTCAATGATACAATTCAGGAATACTTGTCATTTTCACTTATACAATTTCCACTAAAGGAGTAATTTATTTTGAAAATTTTTCCAGATTAATTTTGGGTTAAAAAAATTTTTATTGGGCTTGTAGTAGAGAGAATTTTGCGTTTCTGCAGCAGCATAGACCAGTTACCTCTCTTGCCCTTCCTACTCTAATGGGCCAGGTCATCTGACCGATGCATGAGCCAGCCTCACTTCAGCGGTTTATCCCACCATCAGCATCACCAATATTCTTGTCACAGTCTATAGGAGAAGACAAGATACCAGAGATTACAGACATACAGGTGGTTTTCTTTAAGCTAAAAAATAGGACTGTGTGTTAGGCTGTTTTATTTTTTACTAGCCAATACATACAATTTTTAAAAGAATTTGTAGATATTTCAGTTTTAGGTATTTCTACTGTTTCAACTAGGTCAGTTTAAGAAGCAAACCATTTGGCAGTCTTCCTCTTCCTCTTTATTAAAAACCTGGTAAAGAAACAAACTCCTGATTTTTCAGTTCCTAAATGTCTAGTGTGAAGGGAAAAAGTCTTTGGAGGTGCATGTGCAGAGCCCTTAGGCGAGGGCCTGGCATGGAGGGAGCACCGCGGGAAGGTTGGTTATTCTTTATTTTAGAAGCAGCCTTTGCAAAGGTAGACAGGGCATAAGCATTTCTGTCACCTACTGGGTGCATACTGGGGATACCCACAGATGCCCCTCTGTCATCCTTGAGCTAGCTGGGCTCCAAGGTGGCCAGGTACAGCTGCACAGGTTGTGCGAGGCTGGGGAGTATGGGGGCACCAGGGCTATAGGCAGGGACAGGACGGGGCCATGTGGGGGTCGGGCTATGCAGGGCCAGGGCCAAAAAAGGAAAAAATTCTCTGAAGTTTTATTTTTTAGGTGCAACACCTTTTTTTCCTGATCATGTAAATATAACAATGTAAGTTAATTGTAGGCAATTTGGAAATACAAAGAAATGCTTTTTAAATGACCTGTACTTCCACTACCCAGAGCTGTTAGATTTTTGTTACACTTTCTTTGGGTTTTTATCTTTTCTATATAGTTGGGATCATACCACATTTACAGTTTTAGTTCATGTTTTTTTCACTTGCCATTATATCAAGATCTTTATTCCATTTTGTTAAATATTCTCAGAAGCATAATTCTTAACAGAAGCATAATATTCTGTATGTGAATAAAGTGTGTGAATAAAGGTATCATTTACTTAACCATTTTCCTACTACTGAATATATGTACTGTTCCAGTTTGCTGCCGCTATTGCTGTAAGGAACATTTGTGCTTGAATTTTATCCCTTATCTGATTATTTCCTTAGGATAAATTCTCAAAAATGGAAATATTGAGTCAAAAACCATTCAAAGATATCGTACCACTTTATAATTCCACCAAGTAATATATGAGAATGCCCCTTTACACTCTACATACACCAAAAATTTTCATCTCCCCTCACCAAATAAAAGTTATATCTGCAGGAAAAGCTACAGTCAAGCCTCACTTAATGGTGGGGATATGTTGGGAGAAATGCATCGTTAAGCAATTTTGTCATTGTGTGAATGTCATAGAATGTGCTTAACACAAAGTTAGATGGTGTATGTAGCCTCTTACACACCTAGGCTGTGTGGTGCAGCCTGTTGCTCTCAGGCTACAAACCTGTACAGCATGTTACTGTACCGAATACCATAGGTAGTTGTAACACAGTGGTAAGTGTGTGTATATATAAACATATCTCAACATAGAAAAGGTACAGTAAAAATATGGTATTGTAATCTTATGAAACCATCTTTGTATATATGATCCATCGTTGACCAAAACATTGTCATGTGGCACATGACTACTGCTTTTAAGATGAGTTGCTGTATATACACAATCTAGATTTTTAAGTGACTTTTCTATTAATATAATTTGTTCGTGACAGTTCAAGAAAATCATGGTATGTGAATAATTCAACAAACATTTATTCTTGCCTATTCTTGCCTAAGGCGGGTATTCCTTCAGCAAATTTTAATTGAGAACCTACTGTGTGCTGGCCTCCAGGGATAAAGCAGTGAACTTAGCAACACGATTTCTGCTTTCATGGAACTTAGAGTCTAAAGAGGGATGATGGTCAGTGAACCGGATGGCAAGTAAATACCTTGAGTTCAGTAGTGACAAATGGTCTGAAGAAGTTACACAGGGTATGGAGTGGGGGTGGCCGGGTGGGGCGATGGTCAGCAAAGGAGTCATCTGAGCTGGGACCGGAGGACAAGAAGGACCCACTGTGGAAGCTTGACTGGCAGACTGCAGGAACTGGGCATAGTCCCCATTTCCTGAATGTTGGCAGGAAAATAGTGCCATGTCCCGCTCATCTTTTGAATGCCACACATTACCGCCAGCCAGTTGCCTGTTCTTCTTTTCAAGGCAAGGTCTTACCCAGCTCCTTGTAGATTTCCCCAGCTCCAAGTTAAGGCTCCGCCTTCTCATATTTCATTCTTTTCTCCTGAAAGTGGCTCGGGAAAGGTCTGCTGTTTTCTTCCTTTCTTTTTATTCTACTGTGAAGAATTTGAGTTGTTACCATTCCACTGGCTTTATCCAGTTTTTATTCACAGATTTTCAACACATCTGTGCCGTTCCTCTTGGTTTTTGTTTATGTGTTTTGTTCCTTCTTTTGCAGGGTGGAGAGAATGGATGGGGAGGAGCTTATCAGAGTAAATGCACACATGTTGTGGAAAATAGGGACAGTACAGAAACATAAAAAGTAGAGGGGAAAAATCACTCATGATCCCTCTGTCCAGAAGTAATGACTTTAACAGTGTTCACTTTCTTAGTGTTTTTCAACACATTGTTTTTTTCCATGCATTTTTAAATACAGGGCATTCATCTCTCTTTTTTTATTTTACTACAACATCGTATCAGAAGAATTTTCCATGTCATTGAAACACTCGTAATATTTTGAGTGGCTATGGACTCTTCCATCATTTAGACGTACTGAAATTTATGTAGCTGCTTCCTGGTACTGGACATTAATGCTTTTTTCCAGTTTACAATAAACTGTGCTGTAGTGAACATCTTTGTGCATGTGTCTTGGTCCCCCTCTCTGGTCATTTTCCATGGGATAAATTCTCCAAAGTAGACTTACTGGAATGAACAGCACGGAGCTGCCACAAACTTCCTCCTCGGTCCTGTGCTGCGCACATTCCCCTGTCGTGCTGCAGCCTCGTTCCTAGTGTTTCCCTTTCCCTTCTGAGCCTGAACAGCTCGGGTAGCTGGTGACCCTTCCCAGCCTTCCTAACCACCACCCACTGTGTCTTTTGGTCCCCCTCCCTAGCAGGACAGTGAAAACCTTGCAGGCAGGTCTGGCCCTTTGGAGCCCTCAATGTCCAGGTCTGGGTCTTGTCCCCGGTGTCTGGCCCACTCTAAACAGTGTCCTTTTCTCCCGTCTTGCAGATGCCCGCCCTGGAGGACCAGCTCAGCACCCTCCTTGCCCCAGTCATCATCTCCTCCACAACGATGCTGGAGAAGCTCTCAGACACGTACACCTGCTTCTCAACGGAAAATGACAGCCACCTGTATGTCCTTCACCTGGTGAGTACGGCCCTCTTCACTCTGTGGGGAGTCCAGAGCCTCTCCCTATCTTGGACCTTAGACTCCTTTATAAGGCAGAAGCTGCATCTTATCCAGATCCCTTGGGACCCGATCCTCCCCTTCCCTGTC
>RJWJ010037533.1:0-15490 GCA_004363605.1 Indri indri
AGAGCACACCCCCGGCAGTGTCAGAGCACACCCCAAGAATGCCAGAGCACACCCCCGACAGTGCCAGAGCACACCCCGGCAGTGTCAGAGCACACCCTGGCAGTGCCAGAGCACACCCCCAAGAATGCCAGAGCACACCCCGGCAGTGTCAGAGCACACCCCCGACAGTGCCAGAGCACAAGGCAGCCTGTAGTCCCAGCTACATGGGAGGCTGAGGTAGGAGGACTGCTTAAGCCCAGGAGTTTGAGGTTGCCATGAGCTAGGCTGACACCACAGCACTCTAGCTTAGATGACAGAGCAAGACTCTGTCTCAAAAAATAATAATAACAATAACAATAATCAAGTGATTGATACTGTGGTACAGTTGTGGGTAAGATCCAGCACAGTGGTTTTCCTGGCTATGGTCATAAAGTCATGAGCTATGTGTTTTACGATGGCATTTTCCCGAAAAAAGAAGACAAATGACCTGAGGGATATGAGACACCCTTCAGGAAGGGATTACACTGGATGGCCATTGCCACCCTCCCTGTCCCCACATGTCCCCCACCAGACCATACTGCCAGCCAAGGAGGGGCACTTGGCCACATCTGGCCCACACTCACCCTGGAGGAGCCCAGTTCCTTCGAGGTTTGACCGTGAACCACCACAGACTCACCAAGTGGACAGAATCAAAGAAGCCCTTACCCGTCTCTCCGTGAGCTGGAAGTAGGCCGGGGATCTGCTGCAGACCAGACACTAGAAGGTTCTCGGGAAGAAGGTGGAACACGGACTCCAGGGGCGGGTGTGGCTTCAGGGTGTACTGCAGGCTGCAGTTCTCAATGAGGGTCATGTGTTTGTTTTCTAGGGGAGAAAACAATGTGATCACTGAAACCAAAGGCACTTCCAGTCAAACCAGCCAAGAAACAGAGACTCTTAGAAACACCATGAACAGAGAATTGCTCTGTTAGTTCAGCCTAAAAGTAAAAAACATCAATCCTTAATAACTCTCTGGTAAAACTGCTATGAAAGAGATATTTGTTTTTGATCCAACCTAACAAAATCTCTCCTGCTCATCCCTCCCCCTGCCAGGCGAGGGCACAGGACTGACACGGGGCCGTGCAGTCTCCCTGGGCATCATTGGTCTCTGCCACCAGAGGAGGCTGGAAGACACTCTGGATCCCAGGCCTGCCTTCCTTCGAGTGTCAGCACGCACATCCATCAAGCCCCACCAAGGAGCGGGACAGCATTGGAGGGAGGCCGGCAACATCAGAGACAGAGCCCTGTCCTCAAGGAGGGGCCATTCTCCTGGGCTGACGGCTAAGACACAAACACACCAACACCCACGATGCACAGGAGAGTTAGAGGCAAACCACAGGGAAGGTTTGGGTGATGCACTAGGGAAGGAGGAAGCAAACGCCCTCAGCCCAGGGCTCAAGGGAACCCTCTTGGAGAAAATAGCTGGGAGGAGCTCAGGTGACAATACCAGGGAGGGAGCAGGTACTCACAGTGGCAGGACAGCAGCCACAGAAAGGGGGTGCAGGAGGAGGCATACCCCAAAGTCACAGGGCCTGGAGTTGAGAGGGACCATAGATACACCCCTTCACATTCCTACCAATCGGTCTTGCTTGGGCTTGATTTCCTCCACTGGCAGGGACCTCACCACCTTCCAAGGCATACCATGCCATCTTAGGCCAGCTCTGGCTGGTTGTGGCCATACTGTGGAAGGCTGCTGAGAGTTACAAATTCATCTCTTTCATTTTCTGATTTTTATAAAGAGTGATCTAAATATGAACTATTGTATTCATTAGAAAAAGAAATTAATGAAAACTGTATTTTTAATACCTAACCACTCCCAACATGGATATTGCTGAAGAGCATTTTACAGGTAAAACTACATGGCTGGTCAGAAAGAAAATTGGCACGGCCTCTATGGAAGGCATACAGAAATACTGAGCAAAATATTGAGCGAAACGCAATGCTCAGACCCTCAGACCCAGCCATTCCACTGCAGAAATTTATCCTACAGATTCACTTGCACACTTGCAAAAGGGCAGACGTCCACGGAAGCATGGCTTCCAGCCTTTCCTTCTTACAGACCCACCCAGCGTCCCTGTGCGGGAGACTGAGTCAATCAATCGAGGAACGTCAATTCAAGAAAATACTGCATAGCCTCAAAAGCAGTGAGGAGCTTTCTGTGCACTGACATGAAACATTCTCTAAGATAAATCGCTAAGGGGAAAAAGCAAGGAGTGAAACATTGAGTAGGAAGAGGGCAAAAGCAAGAGGCAGTAGCAGACACGTGCACTTGCTCCTGTGGCCATAAAAAAACCCTGGAAGCGTCCACAGGAACTCAGAGAGAGCCCCACCTGGCGGCGGGTGAGGGTGCGGGGGAAAGCCCTCACTGAACTTTCATACTTTGTGCCTTCTGAATTCTGACTCATGCGAACGTATCGCATTACCAGCAAGTTTTTGGAAATGCCACCAGAAAGGAGGAGCGAACGGCCCTGCGGCTGGTTCCTCCTCACGCCCTCCACCCACGAGTTCACAGCTTCCACGGAAACATTTGCACACGCCCCAGGACTGTGGACGCGGGATAAATACGGTGGCCATGTACGCTGTTTAAAAGGTAGGGAGACTTCAGAAGAGAAAATCCTGGCAAATGAATAATTAAATTCAATTGAAAAATAACCTAAATGCCAATCTTTATAAAGAAAATTAACTTTCTGACTAATTGTTGCCCTATCGTGAGATTTTTGCCGAGCTCAGTAGCGAGTTGGCCTTTAACACAGGCCACGCAGCACACACAAAGTCCCCTTCAAGGGATCTGGGCAACAGCTCACCTCGAAGACCAGAAAGCCACCCTCCCTGACAGATCCACCTCCAACCACGCCATCCGGTCCACGCTGCCCCTGGGGCAAGCACAGCCTCTGCTCCGGGCCTCTCCAACATCCTTCCAGCCCACTGCCCCGCCTCACCCTTCCTCTGTGTACCCCTCCTGGCACCCTCCAGCTGGGAGCAGCAGAGTGGGCCCCAGGCTCTATCCCTCCTCACCATGCACCCTCTGGCTGCCTGGGAGGAGCTGGTCTCGGAGGCACAGCAGGACGGCTCCCCTCCCCGCCCTACTCTCAAGCAGGTCTCGTGGAAGGTGGAAGGCCTCGCTGTGCTGGAAATGACCAACGGACCAGAGGCTTTGCTGGACGGTGGTGGCCAGGTGGACAGCTACTGCTTCATCTGCCGGGCAGCCGAGAGGCAGGGAGATCAATTCTCTGCCCCCAGGGGGCTACCACAGACCCTCCCACGCTCATCCTCACAGAGCAATGCCCTCCTTTGGGCTGGCGTGTTTCAGTTCTTTAAATTATACCACAAATCCAAGGCCATGATGGGTTTGCCCAAACCTATTAAATAAATTAGCGAAGCTGACAGTGGTTCACACTGGCAAAGACCACAGGACACAGCTAAAGGTGGAACACTCGGGGGGAGTGGTAAGATCAGCAAGGGCTGCCAAGGCCGGCTCTTACGCTCCACGGGGTCCTGGAGAAACGGGTGCAGGAGGGCTCTGGGGGTGCCATGGTACAGCCGCAACCTGGAAGACAGGACCCAGGACACACGTCAGCCTTCTGCACAGAAGGAAAGCACGTGGAAGCCCCACCCACCACACACCTGCTACAGACTTCTAAACACCGTCAATCACATCCTCCGGAGAAAACAGGCAGCTTAGGAGAGCATCGGCCTCCCGGCACTCGGCGCCCTCGCCCAGGCACGTCTGGCATGCATACAGCCCCGTCCCGAGGGAGCCCAAGAACTGAGGAGCTTGAAACCAATGCCAAGGGAAATTTATAAAACTCTAAAATGTCCCAAGAAAGGCAATGTCTTAAGAATTTGTATGGTTGTGTATCTAGAGCCGTGGTTCTCAATCAGGGATGATTTGGGCAATGTCTAGAGACGGCTTTGATTGTCACAACCCAGCAGTGGGTGCTTCTGGCATCTAGTGGGTAGAGCCAGGGATGCCGCTTAATATCCCACAACACCTAGAACAGCCCCCGCACAGCAAAGAATTGGCCAGCCCAAAATGTCAGGTGCCAAGGTTGAGAAACCCTGATCTGGAGTAATGATGCGAACTCTAACTTTGGCTGGAAGGATTATACACCATCTTGCCTGGCACACAGTAGGTGCTCACGGCATCTGCTAAATGCATACCTACTGCGTACTGGGCACCTATTAATATTTGTGAAAAACATATGACTTAATACTCAAGTAACCCCTATGAGACAGGTATTATTATTTATTATCCCTCAAGTGCAGACGAATGAATTCAGGGACAAAGAGTTTAAGTAACTTGCCTGGAGCCTGACAGGGAGTAAGTGACAAGCAGGACCAGAGCCGTGTCCACCCTACACCAAATCCAAGGCTCACGGCCAAAGCCAGGCCTCCAGCCTAGAGCAATTCCTCAGCTCACTTGAAGTGGCAAAACCCCTCAAGCGAAAAACACCCCACAGCGTGCTGTTATGAAGACACAACAACTTAAGGCTTTCTGTTGTTGCCAAGAGCTGAGCGGCTACATCACCACAGAAAGATGCCAGGAAACTCCAGATACAGAAAACAAGGTGGATACCGTTTGTCCTGGGACGCAGAGGAAGGAGATCCTGAACTGCTGCTGAAGATCCGAAGAATTCCAAAACCGCATGACGACGTCTGGAGGGTCCCATCGCGTTTCCTGCCTTCAGCGACCACTTCTACCACAGCCACAATATGAGGGTGGTTCAAGGATGTGTGAAAATACAGGGGCTGCAAAACAGAAATGAGAGGATGGCTACGACAGAAGCCGGATGGTGGGCGGAATGTTCCAGCCCACAGAAAAGACACAAAGAGGGAAGACACGGAGCCCTCTCCCTCCCCACAGGCCATCTTCGCACGCACGCCACAAGCACCCAGCTCTCTGCCACGTGCCTGCGTGCAGAACCCCACATCTCTTCCAGGTACAAGGGGAACGAGCGCACGAAAATGACTCCCTCAGAGCTGAAAGTTGGTGTTTGGAGCTTTTCATCCCAGAGCACCCAACATCAGACAATTTGCTTCTGCCCCAGGAACTTTCTATCCCCTGGAAATTCCACCACGAAAAAAAAAAAACACCAACAGACCACAGGTCCTCTGGAGCAGAAAGGGGCTGGAGCAGCTACGCATCCCACCTCCAGGGGTGGGCAACACCAGGCAGGAACATGGTTACATCAGCCCACGACATGCCATGTCCACCACGACAAACACAAGCCACACTCCACACGTCACCTGACACTCAACACAGACAACTTCAATCACAACTTGCCAGTGCCGACCCCAACCCTGCTTTATGTGTACCTATACCAAGTCCCGTCTGAACTCACTGGACTTAAACTAAGAAGGAGCCAGGCGCGGTGGCTCACGCCTGTAACCCTAGCACTCTGGGAAGCCGAGGCAGGAGGATCACTCGAGTCAGGAGTCCAAGACCAGCCTGAGCAAGAACAAGACCCCGTCTCTACTGAAAGTAGAAAAAAAATTAACCAGTCAACTAAAAATGGAAACAAAAAAATAGCCGGGCGTGGTAGCTCGCACCTATAGTCCCAGCTACTCGGGAGGCCGAGGCAGGAGGATCGCTTGAGCCCAGGAGTTTCAGGTTACTGTGAGCTAGGCTAACACCACAGCACTCACTCTAGCCCGGGCAACAAAGCAAGACTCTGTCTTAAAAAAATAAAAAATAAATAAAAGTAAATAAACTAAGACAGATCCTTAGATTTCTTTGGATGCTAAGTAATTACCCTAGTTAAAAGCCCAACTAATAGCTTTTTATGCCAAAAATCACCTTGAGATCATTTTATTATCAGATTTCTTGGGATCTAAGCCAAGTAGATGATATTCAAATTGATTTTAAAAGGTTTTCCATTTGCATCATTTCCAATCCCCAACATGCAAATGGCGGACCTCTGACCCTGCCTTCCTGCCAGTGCCCGGGGGGAGTGAAACCCACCTCCACAGGTAACATGCATGCTCGCCGGAAAGCACCTTCACTCTACCACTGCGCTTCTAGTTCACTAAATTCAATGCACTTGTTTTTATTTAAAACTACTAAGTGTAGGAGACACAGAAGGGAAGGGAGCTGCTAATGGGGTCTGCTAACCAACAGGGACTATGCGCCCACAGGCACTCAAAAGGGGCTGAGCTGTGGCACTAGGCTCAGAGTGTCCCAACAGCCCAACATCCAAGCTGGGGGGCAAAGCATGGGGATGGAATCACCAGCCGAGCACAGAGACCTCCCCGCCCCGAACCAAAGAAGGGTAAGGCAGGGCTGAGGCTGGACTTCCGAAACGTGATTTAAACTTGGAATAACCCTCCTATTAACAAGTCATTACCATGGTGTCACTGAGAAAACGTTTACTGTAATCACAGACTGTCAGCCCAGGATAACAGAGAGACACATTAAAACATCAGCCACGCGATATAAATCGTTATTCTATTATCTTTTATTGCAAAATGATGAAATAATGACCACTTACAGCTGACAGGTGGTTGGACTAAGAGAGAATTATGTTTCTGTTTCCAAGACTCCAGAACCGTTTTTAAAAAGCCCCAGCGTAAAGTCAAGTTGGTCATTATCTCACCTTTTATATTTATACCTGTGCATATCAGTTTTATGAACACTACCCACTTTTTCTTTTGGCGATAAAACAAACATTTTAAACTCTAATATGAAGCAACAATAACCCCCAGCTAAAAAAGTCACCTTGAGATTACTCTACCTGAAGGCAGTGAGACCAGTAGCTTTGGGCATGTCCCAAGTATAAATTTTTGGTATGCTGCTTCCTTTTATTTACTGCCAAAAACAATCATTTTGAAACCAAAACACCACCAATGACGATAACAACAGAGCCCCACAGCTGTTTGTCTCAGCTGGTCCAACCTTAGACTGCAAAGAATCCTTCTTCAATCAGAGGAGGCAGCCACTGGAAGCACGGCCTATTTTAGAAGTTCAGATGGTTGCATCAGTATTGTGACCGACTGATAAGCATGCATGCTCTTTTCCAAATGGCATCCACTGACGCTCCAGTGTGGGAACGGCGCCATGCTAAAGAACTCATAAGGAACCTGGAAAACACAATCCCGCCTTCGAGAAGTTCAAGGCTCAAAGGCTTTACAAAGGATAGATTAGGCAGGTACAAAAATGCAAACGCTGCTCAGTGACGAGCAGTTTTGAGACCCCGTGGAAGGAAAAAGCCACCCAGGGATGAAAATGCAAATAGAACCGCCGAGCTGTAATCCCCTGGCTCTCCTCACAAAATCATGCTCAACCTCATCACCTGCACCTGGCCGCCCGCTCCCCACCTTACTGGCCTGAAAATGGGCTCAGCCGGAATTCCAATTCCAGACGGCACTCAACGTATAACACCTGTAAACAAGCCCCTCGGTCTAGGGAAATTTAATTAATGCCAAGGCCACACATTTTGAGAGGAACATTCTCTGCATCAACTGAAACTGCATGATTAAAAGGTTAAGTTAAGCCCATCAAATCACCTGCCGGGGAAGAGAGGAGAGGCGCCCTCAGTCACCTCTACGCAACATCTCACTCATCTGCACTGGACAAGCTTCCTCCCTGACAGGGTAAACAGATTAATAAATCATTTAAATGCTCCTGTCTAAACGCCTTCATCTTCAAAAACACGGACACCATTTTGCCTCGGGGCCAAGTTTCCATTTTTCACCCACAGTGACAGAATCGGAATTGGGCCTCTGATGACATGTCTGTAGGAACAGGCTGCAGCCAGGCTCTCCCAACAGTGCGGCCACTCGGCCAGGCACCTACACGCCACAGGGCTCCTCGCACAACACTGGATGATAAGGCCAGGGAAGAGCCAAGCAGAAACTAAACCTCCTGAAGAAGTTTTTTAAAATAAATCTTTAATACAATATCTTCAGGAAGGCACATAATTCACAAATATTTCATGCAGTTTCTAACTATTAATAGCAGCTTGGCTTCAGAGTGTGGATTCAGACAGTTTCCTAGACACTACCCAACAAAGACAGTGGTGGGGAGAAGCCCACCATTATCCATAGCAAAGTGTCACAATGATGGGGACAGGACCAGCCCCCACCACAGAGAATTATCTGGCCCAAAATGTCGGGTGCCAAGGTTGGGAAGCCCTGATCTGGAGTGATGGTGCAGACTTTAGCCTTGGCTGGAAGGGGCAGACACCGTCTTGCCCGTCTTTGTACATCTGTCTCCTCAGCAGAGCCTGGGACATGGTAGGTGCTCACAGTATCTGCTGAATGAACACCTACTGCCTGCTGGGCGCCTATTTGTGAAGAACATATTACTTAATACTCCAGCAACCCCTACGAGACAGGTATTATTATCCCTCAAGTGCAGACGAATGAATTCAGGGTCAAAGAGTTTAAGTAACTTGCCTGGAGCCCGACAGGGAGTAAGTGGCGGAGCAGGACCAGAGCCGTGTCCACCCGACACCAAATCCAAGGCTCACGGCCAAAGCCAGGCCTCCAGCCTAGAGCAATTCCTCGGCTCACTTGGAAAAGTGAGCAAACCTGATTACCGCACACAAAAAAATAGCCCACGCTGCTGTCATGAAAACAAGAAAACTGACAAACTCACAGCTTTCTACTGTCCCCAAATGGCTAGCAGTTCAAGAACCATAAAATTAAACCCCAATACTGGAAACATCTCAGAGCAGAATAATTTCTCCTCCTAGAAACCATTTCCTTCCATCCTCCCCATTTCAGATTCCGAGCCCCCCCAGTGGTTTCTGTGGAGCCAGGGAGGAAAGCGGCCTCCGCAACTGCAGATGGACACACAGGGCCGGCCCGGAGCCGAGGAGACCCCTCCGTGGCTCAGAGACGAAGCTTGCCTCCTGCTTCTGCCGTGAAGATTTACGTTCAGGACGTGCCCTCCCTCTACCGATCGGCACGGAGAGCACAGGACAGGCAGCGAGGCTCTGCAGCGAGGGTTAACTGCGCGTTCCAGAAGCCGGCTGATTCATCAAGTCGTCGGAAGGGCTTGCAGGAGTTCCATTTGGATTACACTGATATTCCTTGACAGCAGCCACTTCTAAAGGGGAAATTGCATCGCTCTCATTACTCTGACAAATAAGAGCCGCTCAAAAGTCGCTTCTCATTGCTTTGGTTACAGGGAGGGAAAGCAACCCAATTACCCGTGTCACTCGGTGAGGGCAGGCGATTGACCCTATTATTTTAGCAACATTTGGGGCTGGGGCACCCTGGGAGGAAAGACGCCCTTGCTCTGGGCTCAGGCTGCCTGTCAGCAAGCGCCGGGACTCCTGCCCAGCAGCTCTTCTCAAATACAGCAGGACAACGAGCCGCCACCAAAGGCTGCACCGTGGTCAGCTAAGGAAGACTCCGAGGGAGAATTATGTCCACCTCAAAAGAAAATGAAGGAACTGCACGCACTTTGGCCACCAGATTACGGTTTTTAAAAGACACTTTTTTAGAGGTTGAATGAATTATTAACTGTCTCGGAGGAAGGGAAAGGCAATTCCTCTCCACCTCGGAGAGCACAGAATCCCGAGCGCAGAGCTGACGGCAGCCTGAGGGCTGCTCTCCTGGGCCGACTGGGCCAAGCCCTCAAGGGGAATATGGGCCCAGGGCAAAGAATTCTTCACTGACAGAGAAAAACACCCAGCTCGGGCTCAAGACAAGACTTCTACATTCAAAGTCTTTTTTCAGGGCAGTGTTGTTCACTAAGTCATGAAACAGCATCCTCCATCAGGGCTACATGCTACACCGACACGCAAAATAACCCAGAGCATGTGAGGTTGATTCATCAGTCCACGCGAGGGCTATACAGCCACAGTGGCCCCAGACACGGTCCCCTGCTCCTGGTGGCTCGTCCACCTCAAATCAGAACCCCCCAACATGCCACGGCTGATAGGCAAAACCAGAAAAACATAGGCAATTAGTAAAACCAAAAAAAGATCTTTGCCAAGTCTCAGAATCACCTCTAAAAAGAGCAACTGGTATCTCACGTGGCTCCATTTCCCCAGGTGTGGAGGGAGAGCAATCAGTGAGCGCGATGCGATCACACCCCCACACCCTCGTGCTTGTGAATGCCGTGCACGGGAGCGCTCTGCACCTCAGCCACACACGTAAGCATGTGTACGGTGTACGTGGTATGCACACGCGCACGCAGCAAAGGGGAATCCTCTTTAACTAAACTGGAACGAAACCTGTTTTTCTGTATTTGGAATGTCAAGGAGCTAAGAGGAAAACGCTCGGCAAGGAAGAGGCTGCTAACTGGCTGGGCAGGGTGGGACGCATTCCTGGGGCACCACTGGCCTCTGCTGCCTGCGCTGGGCATAGCAGCTGGGAAAGCAGGTTCCCGGAGCGATCTGAGATCCGTGGCTTTAGCATCACTCTCACAACTTCGGTAACTGCAAGGCTGACAGGTGCTTATTTCTCTGGAAGCTTTGAGGACTATGTTCCACTTGTCCCCCGGCCCTACCCCTGGCCTCAGTGGAACACACGCCCAGACAGTCGGCCAGGGCTGAGCTGAGCGCCTCTGACTGACGCTTGCCGTTGGAGCCACCAGCACAGGTTTTCCAGACTCAGAACGAGCGGCCAAATCTTAGTTTTCCTGAGATCTGAATCATGAACTGAAAGGGCTCCATGATCCACAGCTACCGGGCTGTGTGAAACATGAGACACTGCTCAACTTCTACAGCAACAGAACCCCTCTCGGGGGCAGCGATTTAGACCCTGGGCAATAGAGAAGCGTCAATTCTGAAGACTGTGTCTTGCGATGGCAACTGGTACTCTAAGGGACCATTATTCTGTAGCCCAGAGAATCAGGATAGAAGGCTCTCTGCTTCCAACCTGGAGGCCGCGACCCGCTGGGGTTGTTATTACTGATGGTGAGCAGAGCACAGATGCTCGCAGGGATGCACCCCTCTCCAAAAGGAAAGCTTAAATAAGGGGGGACTCACTGTGGAACCTCGGTGCCTGCAAAGCATCCCTGTGCTGGTTTCAGAGCATAATCCCACTCCTCAGCATTCCATGAGACACTCCCAAAATAAAAACGCGAGCTGCTCTGAAACAGGTCGTGGAGCAACAGAAGGCCGCGTAGTCAGGAGCAGCTGCTCGGGCCCCCCTCGCCCGCCTGGTGGCCTGGTGGAGTCACTTCATCTCCACGTACCTCGGGTTCCTCCTCTTTAAAACGAGGACATAAGAACAATGACCTCCACAGGAGGATGACAAGCACGAAATGACAATGTGCTTCCGAGCCAATGCCTGGCCCACAGCAAGTCCCTCCCCACTAAAGGACGGCCATCACCGCCACCACCTGCCCAAGCTGTCACAGTACCAGGTTTCCTTGGGCCACACACTGTAGGCATGACAAAGATAAAACCAAAAGAGCCCCAACCCTAGAAGGCTGTGCCAAAGGCCAGGAGGTGGAGCCCCAGGCTGGGTTATCAGCGACATCGCTGGCCACAAGAATCACTTCTTCCCATGTCAGCGGCACGAGGTGATTTCATGGCTGTGCTGGAGCAACAGTAAGGGCTTACCCAGTCACACACACGATTTACAACATGCAATCTTTTCTCTCTGACACGGCTGGCCAGAGAGACCTTTAGAGGTATTTGCATAAGCTGTTTGACAACCTTAATGTCAGACACATTTTTAGTTCCCATGACATGCATTTTACCAAGGCTTTATTTAATCTTCCTGACCTCTGGGGGCATTACCTCCCTCTACTGCCCATGTTAAGCAAGGCCAACAGTCAGGATCAATCCACGCCAAGACACACACACTCCCAACGGTGGTGACGGCCAAATACAGAGAAGCAGCATGTCCACAGCCAGCCTGAGGCGGTGGCGCCGACTGTGACCAGAGCAGTCCCCAGCAGAAAAGGTGCATCTCGGCATGCTTACCCAGAGTAACTCTCAAAGGATGGCCGCTGTCGCCACCGCCATTATTCATCATACAAACCGCCACACCACTAGGCTTCTTGGGCCTCACTGTGTATACTCAAGAAGACAAAATCAAAACAGCCTGGATCCTTCCTCCCAATCACCTCTGCCTGTCATCTGTAGACCCCCTGTGTCCAGATGTGGCCCCTTTTGGACCCTCCCCACTCAGGTTCAGCTAGGCATGGGAATGCCCCTGTGACATCCCTGGCTCTTAGAGTACAATCCCAACATCCCTACGGCAGCCCTGCAGGACCCAGCCAAGGAGGCAATGCCCAGCCACCTTGCCAATCCCACCCACTGCCGCGCCAGCCCTGGACTCTCCTCCCATCCCTGACACCTGCCGGCTCTCCCTGCTCTGCATGGAGCACCCTCGTTCCTGCCTGTCACAGGGCCAGGTTCTCCTCATCCTACAGGTCTCAGCTCAAACGGCAGCTTGGCAGAGAAATCGTCGTTGCCTGCCTACAGCAGGTCTCGGCATTCTCCCATTCGTCTCCTTCTAAGAACTTACCACAACGACAATTACTTTATTGCCTGCTCAGTATGCCGCCCTAACAGACTGCAAGTTCTGGAGCACCGTCAACACCCTGGTGGCCAGCACAGTGGCCAGCGGAGAGCAGGTGCCGAACACACGCTTGTGGAGTGGGCACAGCTGCACAGAGACGGAGCACACCAGTCTGCGGGGCAGCCAGCGGCAGCGCTCCCTGCGCGAAAACACATCACTCGACCAGCGCCGGTCCACCGGCTCGGTCTGGAGACAGAGGAAAGAGATGCGAGTCCAGGGTCTGCCACCGTCTGCCTGGGCAAGTCACTTTACTAAATCTCAATTTCCTCATCGGAAAGAAAGAAAGAGAAGGAAGGGAGGAGGGAAGGGAGGAGGGAAAGGAGGGCGGAGGGGAAGGAAAGAGAAGAGTAAAGAAGAGTAGAGAAGGAGAAAAGACAAGACAAAAAAGGGAAGAGAAAGGAAAGAGGGAAGTGGAGGAGGAGGTGGCAGCAGCGGCAAATGAGATCAATAATTCCCCAACTTTGTCCCAAGAACCCCAAGGTCCCTTGAAGGTGATGAGAACCCCCATGTCCCTTCTTCAACAGACAGCACACGCCCAGCTCATTAGGACATTTGGCTTCCACGTAAGACTTTGTTTGGAAACAAAGCACCTGCCACTAGGACACGCTTGACGTTCCTGTGGGTCTGAGACGCTCTGGTCCTCTCTGGGCAAGGCCCCGTTCTCTGAGCTGCACACCCAGGACCCCACACACCTGCTCCACCATGGAGCAGCCCCTCCCACCATCACCGGGGCCTACCTCATTGAAGACAATCCTGGACGCCAGCTTCGAAAGCTGTTCGGTTGGCTTCACTGTGGTTTTCCACGTCCTCCCGAAGAAGTGTCGGTAGGTGACATCAAAGAAAGACACCCGCAGATGGCATTCCACCTCCGACAGCACTGCCAGCACACCCTAGGCCACAGCAGGGGGTGAGAGTCAGGGAGTCAGCCCTAAAGAGTTCTGTGTCACAAGCCATGCCACGGTTGCTGAACACCCACCCTACTTGTTCAGGCATCAGCAGCCCAATTTCCTCGTGGGGAGCCACGTCTTTCCCACCCACAGCCACTGGTCTTGGTGGGGTGACAAACCAAGCACTTGGCCCTCCCTGGCCAATTAGAGCACTGAAGTCCCCTAGAACAGACACAGGCTTAAGACACACCCACAGCCTATGAGACACAGGAGGCCAGTGCTGTGGATGCAGACGTGCCTGCCAGGATGCAGGCCGGGAGCTGCCACTCTGCCACCATGTGGAGCCAAGAGGTTAAGACAGGACAAGTCCAGGTGGCGACATCACGTGAGACTCTGGATCAAACCACACCCACAGCTCATGCTAACTGTGGATTTGTCCGTTACGTGAGTTAACAAGTCACCTCCAGCTTAAGCCATCTTGGATGTGTTTTTTGTCATTTGCAACCAAATGAGTCCTTCCTGATAGAACCAGAAACTCCAAATCCTCAAATTGCCAGAATTATTTTGGGGCAGTGTTAGCAAAGAAAAAGCAGATCTTTGAAGACTGAGAAATCATGGCAACAAATACAGAACTAAGCAACCAGAGACAATACAGACAGAGTCTTTTCCCCGTAGCTTTACTACTCACAGTAAGTTTTTGTTTCAGCCTTCGGTTCTTGTTACTGGTTACAGCTAGCAATGCCACAGTTCTTACCTGGGACAAAGAGTTCTCTGCCTCTCCTTCACCCACTCACTTAGCAAACACTAATTAAACATCTATTCTGGGTATCGACTCCATGCCAGGCACTGTTCCAGACACTAGGGATACACCAGGGAACAAAAGAGATGAAATCTCTGCCCTTACAGGGCTTGCATGAGAAAAACAGGGAAGGGAGAGACGGGTGGGCCAGGATAGACCATCCCCCAGCGTTAGCTAATTCACAGGGATGGCTCATGGCATGCGTGCCGGACAGTCTTTGGCATGTAAACCAACCAATCCAGAGCCCGCAGCCCCACCTGCCCCTGCTATCTGGCTCTTCCATTCCAGGAAGCAGCATCCTCGGCCGCAGTCATCCCAGGGTCAAGAACCAGGCTCCTAGGGGCAGTCTCTCCAGCCCGGGGGCCACCGAAATTACTCGCACTAGTCAATCCCAAGCCCGCCCAGCCGCTCCCCTGCCTTGCCCACTCCCTCCTGCAAAACCACAATGAAGGCCCTGCCAGGCTTCCCCTCGCTCCCTCTGCCTCCTACACAAGCCCAGCGCTTCCCCGTGGGGCCTGCGTGCTGTGGCCTGCCCCCTCCTCCCAGGAACCCTGAGTAACACACCCTCCTTTCAATGGCAGTCGTCTCCTGAGCTGCTGGCCTCACCACACCTGAGCAGAAACCAATCCCAGCAACATTGTGTACAAGCAGAAAGCCCACCCGACGGCAGCAGGCTGAGTGCAGGGAAGACGGGAGGGGTGAGAGGCACAGCGGCAGCTCCTGCAGGTCCCCCGGCACGGGGACAAGCTGGGCTCTCACTCCCAGTTCCATGGGAGGCCAGGGAGAGACTGTAAGTAAGCAGAAACCACACCGGCTGATTCAGGATTCTAAGAAAATGCCCACAGCTGCCACGTGGAGATGAGACTGCAGGGGCCACTGCCATCGTCCGGGCAAGAGAGGATGAGGCATTGCAGGGTGACAAGCAGCAGGCACACCTGGGCTCTGCTTTGAAGGAAGGGCTGCAACAACCTGAGGAGAGGGAAGCGGGAAGGACAGGGGATAAGCTGTCGCGTTTGCCTGGCCCTCCCAGCCTAGCACTGAGTCCCACGTGTCCAGTGAAGCAACAGGGACAGAGGTGGTGTTATCCATGGGGACAGGGAGGATGGAGCAGGGCAGGTCTGGGGGACGAGCCCCAGTCCACTGCAGTCATCACTCGCTCCACAGCAGAGACCTCCGTCTGCACACAGCCCTTCCCCTCGTCCTGCCCCTCCACGCCGCCCGCCGCCTCCTCAGGGGTCCTCGCACGTCCCGGCTCAGTCCCCGGCTGGCTCAGTCCATAGCTCCCGTGCCCCTGATGCAGGGG
>RJWJ010037534.1:0-15483 GCA_004363605.1 Indri indri
GGGGGAGGAGGGGACGGATATATGCATACACAAAGGGTGCAACGCGCACCCTCCGAGAGATGGACATGCTTGGGACTGGGACTTGGGGGGAAGGGGGGGCAAGGGCAACATACGTAACCTAAACATCTGTACCCCTATAAACAACAAACAATAAAAAAATAAAATAAAATAAAATAAAAAGAATTATTTTATTACCAAGCACATAAATTCCTCACTGTCCCAATATATAACAGAGGCCTCACAAATAGATACGTGTTCTTAGTGTGAGAATGATGTGAAACCAGAGAGAAAGCAGCCTAAAGCACACACAGGGGGCTGCCGTCTTGTTGCCGAGGAAGGATGTACCGATGGCATTATTGGTTGGTGATGAAACACAGCAGCAGCTGTCTTAAGACAGCATCCTAAAAATCCAACACAAAATGCTGTAACGATTAGGGCTTTTTCAAGCCTTGTTTCACAGTTAACTGTCTCGTCCCTCTGGTATTGTGTTGATTATCTGAGCAATTTAACTTCATTAGATTCATTGGGAAAACGAGTGGGATTGATTGGCTGTTAGGATACAGTCGGGAGATAGTGAGAAAAGGGCTCTTAGTCCATTCAAAGTGGCATCCTTGCTTGGGGTCTCCAAAATGCCCACGATCATTTATTATGAGATGACATGAATGTCGGGTCTATGAACAGCAGTAGCTGACTGTTACTCTGTAGCTCCCTTTATGCGGTCATACACTCATGGAAGTTTCTAGAGAAGTGCTTACTCCACAGTAATGCCATGAGCCACTGCTATTGCCTCCTGCCAGGAGGACCTGCAGGGCATCACTGAGCGCTCTGCTGAAACCCCCACGGTCCTCGCTTCTCAGCTCAGGAACTGCACTTGCGCCTTGATAGTGGATTTGTCCTCAAATCAACCAAACGTGCAAGACAGATTCCTTAATGGAAAGTGCACCCTTCCTCCCTCTCGGTAGACAGACCCACTCATGAAGCCCCAGGACCATCCCCAGAGGGCCAGGTGTGGCCGGAATCAGGACAGAGGGCAGCAGTGGCCATCACAGTATTGAACAGCATCGCCCACGCTGGCGGTTCTGGCCGCTTTCCGCTGGGGATGCTTTGCCAACCCAGCCCCAAGTGAGAGGTTGTCTGGCCAGGATGGCCTCTGTTCTGGCTGGCGCATGGAAAGACCTTCCCTTGCCCGTGTTTGCTCTTTTTTCTTTGCTTCTACATCTTCAACTTTCTTCAAATTGCTGTCTTCCTCATTCCGACTCCTTAATGTACTAAGTCGGGTCACAGCCAAATCTTGCTACTCTGGGACCAATCTGTGCCCTTACAGTAAAGACTTGGAAAACTGGGAGTCATGGATTTCTTTGAGCGTTGGAAGATAGCTATGGATTCTTGCCATAGAAAACCACCTACAGATGTATGCCACAAATCAGTCACCTGAGTTGCATCTGTGACCACCTAAAAACCACAGAACCCTGGCTATAAATCCCTGCTCTAAGGTGGATATTTCTGCTCCAAGCCAGCATGGGCTGTTTCACAAGAGTCTCAACTCTGTGATTCCTGGGGCATTCATTTTTGTCCCCATATACTCCCTCGGCCAGTAGATAAAGCTAGAGAAATGTGAAAATCCATTCCCCTTTAGACTGTCAGATACATAAATCAAAATAAAGTGCATTTAACAAACTTATTTATGTGCAGTTTCACTTTTGCAAATGGGAGACAGAAAGAAGAAAGGACACTTGAACTCTTTTGAGAGTATAGTACAGGAGCTGAGATATAATTTTAGGAAAGAACATTCTAGAAGCATGACAGGGTGTTTTAAAGAGACAAAGTGTGAACACTCTGTTATCATGTGGCCAATCTTTCATGAGCCTTAGGCACAGCCAAGGGGTGGGGTGAGCTCTCTTGCTCCCACCCATGCTAGTTTACCTCCACTTGTGTAAGCCAGGTGTGAACTGGAAACAACTGGTGACCCTAGAACAGATCGTGAGCCCACGTCTGATGAGTGCCATGTGGTTTAGAGAAGGATTGCGTGGTGGTGCCATTCCTCTATTAGGGCCACAGATATTCATTGTATTGTTTTCTATTTCTTTTTATATGAATGGAATATTTCCTAACAAATTGTAAGTGTACCTGTAAGACTATTTGATACGAAGATACGACAAATTGTGTGCACATTCCTGTTGTTACTGGGAAGTGTAGTCCCCACATTCCCACCCCAGTAGATCCCAGGAAGCCACACACACACAAAGGCAGGTGACACCATTTTTATTTCAAACAAGATGGAATTCCCGGGAGAAAGTGTCTATCCAAACAGAGAAGATGGCCCTATACCGTCCAGGTGGACGGACGATAGCCCAGCGTGAAGTAGGAGCCTTTACACACCGCCATTGTGTCCACACAAGAAAATCTGCTCGAATACAATGAGAAGCAAAAGAAACAGAATGCCAAGGCCTGTCAGTACATGCCTCCCAACCTTTGCAGATCAAATAGACTAAAACAGAAATAAGGGCACAGAGGACTGAAATAATTTAATTAGTAAAGTTAAAATACTAACAGAATATCAAAGATGAAATAAAAAACTCCATTTCAAACTAAAGAAATCAAATAAAACACATTCTACAGGCTACGTTCTTTGACTACAAGGTATGACTTCTGCTTAGAATTCTTAAGTGTCATCCCTGACTTCATCTTCAGTTCCATCACTGTGGCCTCATTCTCACCTCTGCTCAGCCTCGAGTGTGCAGCGTAGCTGCGGGGACGCCCCTGCACCAGCTCCCACGTGCCACACAGGTTATTCCTCTGTGTTCCTTTCTCTGTCTTGAACACCCTTCCTCCTTTACAAAAGAAGTTTCAGAATCTTAGTCTCCTAGAACTAAATACACACACATGTATTTGTGTTGTAGCTAATGTGTAATAGCAATTGGGTTCCGCACAATTAGGCATAATCTTAGACCTCAGGGAATCCAGAGGGGAATGGTGGAGGAAAGGAATGACACAGAGATAAAATGCCTAGTTGACAGAGTGTGGACTGGAAAGTATGACGGCACGTCCAGGTAACGTGCAGCCGGGCCGTTGCTATGTAGTGAGCACACACATGTGTGCAGCACCATGGTCTGTGCACAGAACACATCACTGCCTTTGGAAGTATGCAACCCACACCCTGATTTATAAGGGGGTAGGTCTACTACACATTAAAAATGTAATGCCTTCCTACACACCTAATGAGAACAGCAAAAATTAAAAAAAAAAAACAATTAAAATGCCACATGCTAGCAAAGATGTGGTAAAACTGGGTCTCTCATACATTGCCGGTGGGATGTAAGATGCTGCAGCCACTCTGGAAAATTATTTGCAGTTTCTTGTAACACTAAGCATGCACTCACCACATTGTCCAGCAATCATACTCTTGGGCATTTATCCCAGAGAAATAAGAATTAATGTTCATTAAAAAAAAAACCCTGTATAGGAATGTTACGGCAGCTTTATCCATAATAGTCAAATTCTGCAAACAACCCAAATGTTCTTCAACAGGTAAATGGTTGAAAGATCTCTGGTCTGTCCATAGATTGGACTAGTACTATTCAGCAATAAAAAGAAATGAACTATTGGTGACACCATAACCTGGCTGGATCTGAAGGGCATTACGCATATTGAAAATGTCAACATCGAAAGGCTGTATTTATAAAATATTCGTGAAATGACAAAACTGCAAAGATGGAATAAATTAGGGCTACCAGGGGACAGGGACAAAGAGGGGATGGGGCTGGTGCAGATACGGAGAGGTAGTGACAGGGGAGTTCTTCTGTGGGGAGGGAACAGTTCTGTATTTGACTGAGGTGGGGAGTATATGAATCTCTGATGAGATAAAGTTAAATAGAACCAGGCACACAAACATACAGACACACACAAGCACAGACACACTAACGAATGCAGGTTAAATATGGAGAAGGTGTATAGTTTAGTTAATAATGTTAACTAGCTATATCCTGATGTTGGTTTCTTGGTTGTTGCACCGCAGCTATAGAAAATCTCCATCTGGGGCCAAGCCAATGAAGGACTCACAGGACTCTGTGCTGTTTTTGCAATTTCCTGTGAGTCTATATTTCAAAATTTTAGTTTTTTAAAAGTAATGTCTGAACCCAACAGATGGATACATGCAATAAATGTGATCCATACATTAAACTATTGTGGGAGTTCAGAGAAGAGAACTCACCTTGGAGAGGTGATGTCGGGGAGGGCTTTATGGAAGAGATGGAACATGACCTTGACCTGGAAGGACAAGTGCAATTCAGGTTGGAAGAATGGAGACAATTTTCAGAAAGGCAAAACCGTGCCAGCCAGCCATCCCTGGGAAGGGAAAATTGTGTTCCCAGACCACAAACTATGGGGTGGGGAGGTGGAAGAACTTGCAAAGCGTGTGCAAGTGCTGGGGCGAAGGTCTGTGTAAAGGCGGAGTTCATTGGCAACTGGAAACACAGGTTGCAGCAAGATTATAAAATGTCCTAAATTTTAAGCTGCGGGAATTCAGCTTAATCTGTAGCTAGCAAGAAGCCATTGCAAACAGCAAGCGAGAGAATACCAGACTGGAAGTAGCATGCTAGGAAGCTGAGTCCGGCAGGGGTCTCAGATAGATCGGAGTAGAGAAAGGAAGGAAGGAGACAGAAGAGTTAGCACACTCCCACGGCCCAGCACGGGCATCCTCATTAAGGCTTGCACTAAAGTGACGGTTGTGGGACTAGAAAGGATGGGTCTGATTTGAAAAATGCTATGAACTTTGACTGAAAAGGACCAGGTTACCCACTGGTTGGCCTTGGGGACCTGGAATCCATCCAAGGTTGAGGCTGGGATACAGGAACAGGGAGCAGGAGGGATTTCGGGGGAAGGGTGCCACATTCTATTTCGCCCATGTTGATTGTGAGGGGATGGTGTGCCATCCAGATGGAAATGTCAGGCCGACTTCCAGCGATGGGAGACCACGGCTCAGGAGAGGGTGGTCGGGGTTTATAAGAAATCGTTGAAATAGCCCAAGCAGATCAGATCAACAAGGGTAAGAGTGGACCAGAGGGCAGAAGGTGAAGGACAGAGGTGGGGGAGCCCCTGGCTGTGCAGTCCCCCACCGCGCCCATTTTCTTCCTCTGTTTGGCATTCTGCTCCAAGCCTGTTGCCATGCTGGACAGGTCCTGGGTTGGACACATACCCTGAATACCCTTCTGGCTCACCCTCCTCCCCTGCTTCCTTAGCAACCTCCTGCCACCTGCTGTCATCCATGGCAGCCAGCTCGGATGGTTCCCATGGGAAGAAAATTAGGGGAAGATTGCTCATTGTCCAAGTGGCTACAGGCAGCTTCTCTGAAGCCCCGGAACCTGGCTCCTACAATTAATCCAGGGCCTTTTCCTTAGTTGGAGGGGGAGGGATGCTTCTTATCGCCAGCAAAAGGGTTTTAGGTCTTCCTTAAGGATCAGGTCAATTGTTTTAGGTTGTCTTTTTAATTATTACTTGAAAAAATTTAGGGGTACAAGTGTTTTTTGTTACACAGATGAATTGTATCATGCTGAAGTCAGGGCTTTCAGTGTACTGGTCACCAGAATAGTGTACATTGTACCCAATAGGTAGATTTTTATCCTTCACCTTCCCTCCCACCCTTGTCCTTCTTAGTTTTCAACATCCATTACACCACTTTATGGCCATATATATCCCTTGTTTAGCTCCCACTTATAAGTGTGAACATGTGGTATTTGTTTTTCCATTCCTGAGATACTTCACTTAGGATAGTGGCCTCCGGTCCCACCCAAATTGCTGCAAAAGACATTATTTCATTCCTTTTTATGTCTGAGTAGTACTCCATGGTGTGTATATAACATTTTCGTTATCCACTCATCAATTGATGGGCACTTAGGTTGGTTCCTACCTTTGCAATTGTTAATTGTGCTGCTATAAACATTTGGGTACAGGTGTCTTCATTATACAATGACTTCTTTTACTTTGGGTAGATACCCAGTAGTGGGATTTCTGAATTGAATGGTAGGTCTACTTCTGATTCTTTGAGGAATCTCCATACTGCTTTCCATAGTAGTTCTACTGCCTGAAACCATAACAACTCTGGAAGAAAATGTAGGAAAAACTCTTCCAGACATTGGCCTAGGCAAAGAATTTATGAGTAAGACCCCCCCCAAAATTGGCACTAACTTATTAAGACTAAGGTGCTCACATGGTAGTAATATTCACTGAGGGTTGGGGAGTGGGGGTGGGTAAACTCACAACTAATGGATGCCGTGAGCATTGTATGGGGGAAGGGCACTCCTCTAATCCTGGCTTGGGTGAGGCAAAGTCATAACATGTAACCAAAATGTTTGTACCCCCATAATATCCTGAAATAAAAAATAAATTAATTAATTAAAATTTAAAAAGACCCCAAAAGCAAATACAGCAACAACAAAAATAAATAAATGGGACTTACTTAAACTAAAAAGTTTCTGCACAGCAAAGGAAGCAATCCACAGAGTAAATAGAAAACCTACAGAATGGGGGAAAATATTCACAAACTACACATCCAACAAAGGACTAATATCCAGAATCTACAAGGCACTCAAAGAAATCAACAAGAAAAAAACATAAGCCCATCAAAAAGTGGGCAAAAGAGAGGAACAGATTTTTCTCCAAAGAAGATGGACAAATGCCCAATGGACAGGAAAACATTCTCAACATCACTAATTATCAGGGAAATGCAAATTAAAACCACAACGTTTTAGGTTTTTAATGAGGGGCGAGAGGAGGGGAGTGCGCAGATGCGGATGCAGCTGCCTTTCCATATCCCTCCGCACAGCCCGTGACAGGCGGGTGTGACGCAGGGCGAAGCCGGATCTTCCTTTAGAGAATCGTCGTGTCGGGATTTCTTTCCGCATGTTCTCATCTTCCCGTGAACGTGCCCTCACGAGTAAGCTCCTTTCCCAGCTTTCCCTGCCGGGCAAGGATCCCCGACCGCGTGGGAATGTGAGGATATGCAGCACTTTAAATCTTTGGAAAAAAGTCTGTGAAAGCAGTAGCTCAACTTGCAATTCTACGTACACAACAGGAAACCTTCTGAGATTTTCTGCCATTTGCTCTGACAATGGATTCGTGGCCTAATTTAGCCACGAGATGTAGCCTCTGCAGGAGTCTTCGGTCGGCGCTGAAAGACATTCCCATGAACCTTTTTTCGGTGGATGCCGTGCTGCTCAAATTTGAATCCGGAGTATTTGTTAATGGGAAATTATACTCAAGCCATTACTCTTGTGTTATTTTGTTAAAAACAAAATAGTTTTGTTTTTCTGCATAGAAAAGTAGTATGTGTTTATTATAAAAGATTCAGACAAATCAGAAAGGAAAAAGGCAGGTCATGAATATTACCAGTTACTTGCCACTATTAACATATTTACTATCTTTTAAGACATTTTAATTTGCATTTCTCTGTATGGATATTTACATTTAATTATACACAGAGGAGTTAGGGGAGACAGAAATTCATAAACATACTTTTTAAGAACAAAAAATTATGCTGCACAGGCCTTTTTATTTAATTGATAATGTATTACAGGTATTATTGATATTATGGGCTGAATTTTGCACTTCCGCACCCCAAAATTTATATGTTGAAGCCTTAACTGCCAATGTGACTGCATTTGGAGATAGGACCTTTAAAGAGGTAATTAAGTTTACATTGGTCATAAGGGTGGGGCCCTAAGCCAATCTGACTGGTATCCTTATAAGAAGAGGAGATTAGGACACAGACACACACAGAGGGAAAATGCTGTCAGGTCACAGAGAGAAGACAGCATCTGCAAGCCAAGGAGAGAGGCCCCAGAAGAAACCAACCCTGTCAATACCTTGACCTTGAACTCCTGATCTACAGACTGTGAGATGATAAATGCCTTTTGTATAAGAAATTTACACAGTCTGTGGCATTTTGTTATGGCAGCCCTAGTAAACTAATACAGGTATCTTTTTGAGATTTTAAATATAGTTTCCACTGTTTTAGTGGCTGAATAATATTCCATTTGTGGATATATAATGACTTATTTAAATGTGTGATTACTTCTGTTGTGCTTAAAGGCTCCTGTTATTAATAAGGTTGCACCAAGCATCCTTATACATAAACTGCACACATAATGCTAATCAGTTTCTTAGGATAAAATACAAGAAAAGGAATTGCAGGGTCAGAAGATGTGAACATGCCACATTTTTTTTTCATGGGGCCAAACCGGCTTCCTCAAAGGCTGCACAAACTGACATTTCCATTTGCAGGATTTAAGTGTCAGCATCTCTACCTCCCACCAAACCCGACACTTTTAGTATTTAACCTGTTCTGCAATAGCAGGCAAAAATGAACATATTGTCTCATTTCATAACAAAAGAAGTTGAGTATTTTGGTATTTTATTATTGAAATTTCCATTTCTTTTTTAAAATGAACTCTCTGTATTCTTTTTCATTTTTTTCTGTGATGTTTTATTTTTCTCAACGTTTATAAATTCCTGTTATGGCATAATAATCCTTTCTTTCTTATATATTACAATATTTTTCCAGGTTGCCATTTTTCTTTTAATTTTGTTTTACTTGTGTACTGCCATACAGAATTTTTTAAAGGATTTGCTGTCAAATCCGCGAAGCTTTTCCTTTATGGTTCCTGTCGTGGGTATCATGTACACCATTTCTTTCTTTTCTTGAAAGTATTCACCTAAACTTCTCTTGAATGTTTTTGTAACTCTTAGGGGGAAAGCAAGGGTTAAGGATGTTTGTTACACACATTATTTGGATTTTTTTTTTTTTTAAATAACAGCAGTGTTTAAACTTCTTTGAAATAGCACATCTAAATAGCCATGTTGAAATGGCTCAGGAGATAAGGCTGATGCTTTAGTCACTCATCCTTCCGTGACAGTGGGTCTCAACGTGTGGTCCCCAGACCAGCAGCACCACTGTCTCCTGGGAACTTATTAGATATGCAAACTCTCGCTCCCCACCCCCAGACCTAGTGGATCAGCCACTCAGGTAGGGACAGCACCTGTGCTCTAACATGCCTTCCTGGGACTCTGAGAACCTCTGCTCTGGCCGCCCCAGACAGAGCTGCCTCCCTGACCCCGATCTCATATGCTTTTCTCTGAGAAGTTTCCAGAGGATTGAATTTTACATCCCGTCCCTGTCATTAGAGACATGCCTAATGACACGATGCCTTCAGATGAAGGCATTCTGGTTACAACTCATTTGTTACTCGCACAGGCACACACACACTCACACATGTGTTCAAGCGCTAGCTACCTGCGTGCATTGACTTTACTTATTCTTAGAACTGGATGGAGTTCAGAAAGAGACATACAGTTGGAGCACAGGTCAAAGATTGTTTCGGAACTCACAATCCCCTCCCCTTTGGACACCAAGGCTCTCTGAGAGGACGCAGGTGCGGCTGCCAGTACCAAGAAGCCTCTGTGGGCAAGATGCTTCCGTGCCAAATAGAAAAGGTCGAATGAGGTGAACCTCCAAGGGTCTGTTGCATAAACACTCTCCAGAAAGGGTGGAGAGAAAAATGCCACAATCTTTCCTCATGAGAAACTGTGTGATGCTATTAAACATTATTTAACACCTTGAAATAATTTGAAACATGTTTAAATATTTCCTATATCTATTTTATCTGTGTATAAGGGGAAATATGCAATATAAATATTCATCCATGAAGACAAAGAGTGGGGGAAATGACAAAGAAAATGCTGTTAATACTTTACCAGATCATTTTCTGTGGCTCCTTAGCTGGGGACCTTGTGCTGGGAGCCCCGGGTCCCCGTGTTTAAGTGCGCTCACTCGCACGAAGGAGCCGTCAATGAAACCGCCGAGGTCCCGGCATGCCCTGCTCGGCAGCGCTCCTTCGCGTCGGAGCTGATCTTCCCGGCAGGTTTCCGCTTCATTTAGAGCCGTCAATACCTCAATTAGTGCCTGCTCGCCTCCCCTGGGAGGGACAGTTACACATGTGGCCTCACAAGCCTCTGAAATCTAAAAACCCCTGGGAGGCGCTTGGTCATAAAATATCTCTGATTAACGGTGCCGTTTGCCAGCAAGTCCTTGCTCCTTCCTCTCCTTCCCTTTTAAAGATGCATCCGCTGCACAAACAGAAGACACTGGAGAGACGCCCCCTGCCAACAGTTACATTGAAAGCATTTCCCCAGATGTGTCCAGCTTCCGTTTACTGATTTTACTCCTGGGTACAGGGCTCATAAACCCGCATCGCAAAGCATGAAGAAGCACAGATTTTAGTTGTGTGTGTGTGTGTGTGTGTGTGTGTGTGTGTGTGTGTGTGTGTGAGTGTGTGTGTGTACGCTCGCTTATCCTGGCATTTACTCAAAAGCTAGGAAGCGACCTCCATCCCTTAGCATCATTAATACTGTAATTCGGTATGTGACAAGAATTTCTTCCACTTTGAATTCTGAAAGAAAAGACAGCCAGTTCTGGCTCCCGCAGGCTGGGTGTAAGCTGTGTTTCTTGTTCTTTCAGAAGAGGTGCTTTCCTGTCTGCAAACCATGGGTGTTATTTTGTATCTCCAAGCCTCTGTAAGTTATCCCTTCAGCAGACCTGTAAAATAGGGCGAGATTATAGAGACCATCTGAGAATTTTGAAGTTTCCTTTCTGAGAAAGTTCTAAATGAGAAATAAATGTACGATCGTATATTTCCTGATAAACATCGTAAAAACTACACATCATCTTGGTTTTCATATAAAATTTGAGAGAAAGATTTTAATGCAAGTCTAAAGCTTCAGTGGCCCAGGAACTGCCCTCTATGCTTCCAATACACACACACACAGGTGGACATAAGCACATGCCCACATCCACACACGTGTTGCACACATATACATGCACATGTAAAAGAATGCACATGCATGCACACAATCGTACACATGCTCACATAGCCACACTCATGCACATGTGTGCACATATGGGCCCGTCTATCAATCTGTAGCAATAATCTCTTTGAAACCCTCTTGAAAAGTCAATATATCATCACCCCATTCTTCATAACAAGTTAAGAGAAATTAGCTTTAAAACATCCCCTTTTCCCTTTTTTTCTTTTCCCTATGTTGTCAATTTTCTAGATGGATACAACCATTAAATTACTTACTAAATTCATTAATATTTCATTTAGAACCTACACAAGTGAAATTTACTTTTAAGCATGTTTTATTTATTGTTCAAGCTTTATAAAAACCACCTATATATTTAAATCTTTAAAATCGTAAAGATCCCAGCACCTTAACACTGTTTTTTGTTTTTGCCTTATAGTCCTTACCTATATACGTACATATGAAAAGCCCTTTAGCCTTAGAGGAATGTAAAATGAAGTTGAAAAACCAAGTCATGATGCAAATATTTGCTAGAGAAAAAGGTAACTAACATTATAAATACTTTATAGTCCACAAAGGACTTTGCATGATTTGATTTTTTAGCTTCTTTATATTAAGGTAGGCATCACTACTGTACCCATTTGACAGATGAGGAATCAGATTGAGAGCATAAATACCAACCAAATTTTATAGGTTATGAAATTTGAAGAATGAAAAAGCTCAGAGTCAGCTCTGATTCTAAATCCTGAGCTCTTTTCACAAAACCCACACAAGACACTAGAAACTAAGGCTCTGGGCAATGGGTGGGGTAGGGGGATGGTGCAACGGACAGGTCTACAGCAGTGTTCTGGACCTTTAGCATGTATCAGAAGCCCCTTTGGGGATTCTTCAAGCAGACCGTAGGGCCCTAGAATTTGCATTTCTAGCCAGTTCCCAGAAGATGCTCACACGGCTGGTTCAGGGGCCACTTCTGAAGAATAACTATTCTAAACAAATTAGTAACAAAGACTGCTGGTAAGACTGTAAATTTGTGCAACCATTTGTGAAAGCTGTTTGGCATAGTCTCATACATTTAAAGATACACATATACCATAACTGGAAATTTCACTCCTCTGTGTGTACTCTAGAGAATCCACGCACTAGTGACCAGGGTACCAAAATGTTCTTAGTTGCAGCGTTCTCAATGGTCAAAATCTGAAACCTTCCGAATAAATAAACCATGCAATATTCATACAAAGAAATATTATTCAGCAATTTAAAAAATGGCAGGCAATATATGGGTGTTGTAGATATCATTCAAAAATAACAGAATGAAAGATGCAAGATACAAAAGAATGGAGAGGGTTTGATGCCACTTTATATACAATTAAAAATAGGCAAGGCCATATATACTATGCTGCTTGTGAATTCATACACAGGTGGAAAAAGTGGGGGCTGCATTGGCTAAAATTCTTGCTCCACCACTTACCACTGGTGTGACCTTGAACGAGTCATTCAACCTCTCTGTGCCTCCGATTCTGCGCTCATGAAATCAGGGTAGCACCTGCAGCCTAGGGTTGCTGTGAAGAGTAAAAGCTAACACAGTACAGAGGGCCTAATACATGTAAGCTATAATTATTGTCACCAGTATTACGCCAAGTGTTCTTAAAAGGGCATTTAATGTCCTTGATACTAGCATAGTCAAATGACAAAGGCATGGAGAAAAAAATGATACAAATCCAGATAACCAAATAAAAAACACATAGGCATCACACACAAGCCAATGGGAACATATCGTTAATGGCTGAATGAAGACGGCACGGTGGGAAGTGAATATTGGCACAGATGGAGACTGTGGGTTCAGAGTGGCTTCAAGGAAAAGGTGAAACTTCAGAAATTAAAAATATGGTGGGGTTGATAGGGTGAAAGGCAAGATCAAAGTCCTGGGCATTGGGCCCATGTTGGACAAGAATGTTCAGGTGGAGGAAGCCCCCGTGATACGCCAAAGACTGGGGCCGAACACAAGCACAGCTTCCAGGGAGCCACAGGCAATGTACTGTTGCAGCCGATGATATCAACGAAGTGTGGTGTAAGTCATTAAGTGTTAACAGGGGTGATGATGTATCTCCTCTCTCTTTGTTTCTCCATGAAAAACAGCCATATGTAAGACACCTGCTCAAAAGTTAGAACATGGCTTTGGACGTAGCTACTCTGTGTGTCCATCCCCAAGCCACTTGGAAACTGCTGGTTCTGTTTCCATGGAAACTGCTTGCATTCTCAGAACTGTATCTCAATACTTTGTAAAGGGGAAGGGTGGCTGGGGGCGACAGGGGAGGAATTCACTCCCAAGCTCTTGCACAGGGTTGTTGGCAGTCCTGACGCTTGTCTTTCTTATGGTCCTCACCACCAGCCACCTGGATATCCTGGTGACATCGTGACAGTCTTCCCTGGAATAATGGATCATTGGAGAGAGAGAGAGAGAGAGAGAGAGAGAGAGCACATCGGTGCACCCAAGATAGAAGCCACAGTCTACTTATAATGTACTATCAGAGTGACAGTGATGTACAACCACTTCGTCCATAGTCTGCAGGTCACACAGATAATTGGTAAAATGTGGGAGGGGACTATAAAGGATTTGCATTCCAGGAGGCAGGCTTGCCGGGGTCATCTTGGGGACTAGCTAACACATAGCTCATAATTTATTTTTTCTAATTAATATCTTGAACCTCACTTACCCAATTTTTCATGATGACATAGTCTATTTTCTTACAATGTTTCTTTTAGTTTTTACCATAGTTGGCAGGAAATCAAAGTCTATTTCCTATTTTCTTTTTTTTTTTTTTTTTTTGAGACAGAGTCTCACTCAGTTGCCTAAACTGGAGTTCAGCGGCGTCAGCCTAGCTCACAGCAAACTCAGACTCCTGGGCTCAAGCGATCCTCCTGCCTCAGCCTCTCAAGTAGCTGGGATTGCAGGCGTGCACCACCATGCCCAGCTAATTTTTCTATTTTTTAGCAGAGACAAAGTCTCACTCTTGCTCAGGCTGGTCTCGAACTCCTGAGCTCAAGTGAGCCTCCCACCTCGGCCTCCCAGAGTGCTAGGATTACAGGCGTAGGCACCACGACCAGCCCCTATTTTCTTTTTTTTCTACATAATTGATAGGAAGTTTTCTTATTGGGTGACATACAGCATCTATGTACATGACAAGACAGGAAAAAATAGGAAGAAATGATCTGCGTATCTTCCCATGAATTGGAGGAAAATACTGTTTTTAATATCTTTTGGTTAATATTCATACTTGTCTTGAAAAATAAATCAACTTTCTTCCAGTAATGTGACTTGAAACAACTTCAGAGTGAATATAATATGAATCTTAAATGTCCTCGTCTTTCCTCTGACACATTTAATCATGTCACGAGGCCCCGGCAAAGTTGCCAGGAAGTGGAGATGTTGTCATTCTCGTTAAAGCTTAACATCAAATATATCCCACTCTCGCTTGGAAACACGGATTTGATTAATGGTTATAATCAAAGCAACTTCATTATGTAAGCATAATAACCCAGCCAAGGAGATATTTTAGTATGTACTAAGAATTTATTAATTCCTGGATGGAGAAATCATTTTCTTTATAGGGATTAGAGCTGCCCAGTAGGCAGCCTCACTTGCTAAAACTTTTATGAACAATAAGTGTTTGGACAGGAGGAATTTTTGATTCGGCAGCAGTGATAATAGCGCTTTATGTTTCTGTGGGGCCTTTCTTCCGCCACCCTCAGTGGCTTCGCTAACATAATCTCATTAATCCTCATTATGGCCTTGGGAGGCTGCGGGTCCCACTGTTCTTACAGATGAGGAAACAGAGATGAAAATGAGAGGCAGAGACCACAAACAGGGAAACTGCTGCTTGGCCTTAGAGACAGGCAAAGCACTGCCGTCCACTTTCTCTAGCAAAGTTCTACGTATTTTTAAAGAACAATTTTTGTACACCAGTGCCCATAGCATTATTATTCACAATAACCAAAAAGTGGAAGCAAGCCAAGTGTCCACCGACAGGTGAATGGATAAAGAAAGTGTGGTATCCACATGTCTTGGAATATTATTCAGGCTTAAAAAATAAGGACATTCTGACACAGGCTGCAACAGCGATGAACCTTGAGGACATTATTCTCAGTGAAACAAGCTGGTCACCAAAGGACAAATCCTGTATGATTCCTCTGACATGAGGTCCCTAGAGGAGTCACATTTGCAGAGACAGGAAGTAGAACGGTGGCTTCCACAGGCCAGGGGCTGGGAAAAGGGGGGAGTGGGAGTTGTTGTTTAAGGGGCGCCAAGTTTCAGTTTGGGAAGACGAAAAGGTTTGCAGAATAAATTATGGTGAAGGCTGTACGGTGATGTCAGTGTACTCAGTGACACTTGAAGTAATAAAGCGGCAAATTTTATGTTAGGTATATTTTACCAAAAGAAGGAAAAGAGGAAGAGGAGCAGGGGGAGGAGGAAGAGGAAGAGGAAGAGGAAGGAGAAGAAGGAGGAGGAGGAGGAGGCGGCAAAGGGGAAAGGGAAGGAAGGAAGGAAGAAAGAAAGAAAGAAAGAAAGAAAGAAAGAAAGAAAGAAAGAAAGAAAGAAAGAAAGAAAGAAAGAAAGAAGAAAGAAAGAAA
>RJWJ010037535.1:0-15490 GCA_004363605.1 Indri indri
ATTTGGCCCTGAAATGCAGGGATTGATCACTTAGAAATGTATAAGCAATACCTGACATATCAAGTAGTGACAAAGAGAAAACTTGTGATGATTAAGGGGAATTAATCTGGATAATCGCCAAGCAAATTTTAACAAATCAGTGCCACACATTTATTTCCCACAATGTAGCAGCAACAATTTTTTTTTCAATGCTCATACCTAGTTTTCTACTCCTAATGAAACTAAAGAAACTTTAAATAGGCATATAGAAATGCATATATTAAAAGGTAAAACATAATAACAAAAGATATATGTGGTATTGTTAAATAATGGATATGCTGGATTAAAATACCTATTTAAATGTTTAACGTGTGAATGTTGAGAAGTCATTTAATATCTCCCTTCTTCCTATTATATAAAAGTGAGGACAGTATCTTCTACATAAAAATCTTAAGACTGGGAAAGCATGCAATCACTTAGAGTAAGCAATAGCCCTGTGGTTAAGAGCATGGGATCTAGATCCAGTGCCTTAGGGTTTAAAGCCAAGTTCTTTCATTTTATCACGTGACCTTAAGAAACCTGTCTGGATTTTCTCATCTATAAAATCAATGACAATACTTGCCTCCTAGAGCCCTTCTCAATATTGAATATAATTATATATACAACATGTTTAGAGCTATTTGGCTTCTTAATAGATCTATATGAAAGCATTTTATAAACCTACAAGAAACACATGTAACTCCAGAGGTATGTTTACTACATAGTACAGGGAAGACACACAAGGCTTCATGAAGGAAGTGGCATTTAAGACATTAATAGTACTTCCAGGTTGCATATAATTTATATAAGAAGAAAAGACAGTACTCAAGATAAGGGATAAGCATGAAGAGAGTAAAACAGCATGAGGACATGTTGGGTTCAAGTCACACCATTTTTTCATGGGTGTGACTTCATACATTCGATGGGTAACATATAAATAGAATATATTCTAAAATCAAAGAGGGTTTAAAATAGTGTAAAACATAAGACAACTAATGCTTGAATGGCAGTAATTTCAAAAGACAAGTACTTATTAGCAGACGTGTGTTGCAACAACCAAAATATGAAGGATGGAACTCTTAAGAAATCATTCAAAACTACTCATGAGCATCTGCTCTGTACCAGGTACCATGATGCAGCAGTGAACAAGAGAGGTATGGTCCCTGCCTTCATGGTAGGGGTGAAATGGATGCATATCTACCTATCTATCTATCTATCTATCTATTTTTTTCTTTTATATATGGGCACCAGGCATTGTAAAATATTCTGATGAGAAATACAAAGACTCAGAAGTACCCTCTGGCCTCAGAATATGCAAATAATATAAAATCTCAGTGCAAAATGTAGAGCTTAAATAACCAAGAAATAAAGATCACTAATTCAAAAAGATAACTTCTGATTATAAGTAGTTACTTCAAGCATTTCGTCTATTTGTGAGCTGAAGATTTGATTATCCATTGAGTTGTCTGTCTCCATTTCTAAATCACTCTTTAGTCAGCTTTCTAAAGCTTACAACTAAAGTATATGAAACATATTTACGTGATGACATAGTTCTATGTACTATAGAAAGCAAAGCAGGCAGACATGTCTGATATAGTTAAAGGGCATAGAAATAGCTTTCTTTTAAAGTTTGTAAACATATATTACCTTTCTCAGATGTAAGAGAGTTCCTTATCCATTTAAAAAATAATTGTTTTAAAATACTTGATATTTTTCTGGTTAGATAATAAGTAGACTCACATTTATACAAACTATGTTTTATTCCTCCTATTAATTTGTGATTTAGCATTGAAGATCATGTCTACACCACCTAGAATTGCACGGGTTACCTTCTAAGACGTTTAGCTTCCTAATCTGTGAAATGAAGGTAATGCTACTTATTTGTGCAGGTAAAATAATTAACCGCCTACCAGCCTGAGGCTAAGGCTCTTGAGGTTCCTTCAGACTGTGGTACCTATGAGTTCAGGATACAACCAGACTATGCTTCAAGTTTTATATAAATAACAATTTGTGTAATTGGTAATAATAATTATTAGTCACTTAGTATCACAATATAAATTTATATAAAATCTGTTCCTAGGTTTGGGATTTGGATAAAGATCTAACCTTTAGATCATATATTTAAAACTTCTGGCTTAGAAATAGCACACCTAATTCTATGTCTTAACATGTTTCTTAAGGTCATAGGTAAGAGCATGTTTAAGTGTGAATGTACATTTATACATATGCATAATACATATACTGGGAACCTTGTTGGTATATGTGCAGGACGTTCTTCATTAAACAATAAACGTTAGCTACTTAAGCAGAAGATAGTGAAATGTGATTAATGTGCCATCCTCATGTGTTTCCTTCAGTTGAATGTTGGCTGACATCCAAGAGAAGGAAAAAAACAATGCAACGTACATAAAACTTTAAAAAAGAAAAAAATGTTTCAACCTTCACAAAAAGCATAAAGTCCTTGACTCGAATAATGTTATGAAGATTCCTTTGAATGTTTCCTTTTTTCTACTCTGTCCCTGTCAGGATGTGAACCCTGCCATTATGTATGGCTTGCGGCTGTTTGCAAGTTTCCTTCCCATCTGGGACTAAGAGGCAAATTGTAGGTTTCCAAGGAGGGGAATGGTGTTACAGTAGGGATCACCTCAGCACTTCACATGGATTGCACCAAGCCAGTGATACTAGCTACCTTGCTCCCTGTGACAACCCAGCCACTAGGTTTTGTACTTTTAGTTACTGAAAATACATAAGGTGTTAATTTCAGATGCCTAGAGTCTTTCTTTGCTTGAAGACTATCAACACATGAACAATCACTAAAAGTCATTTTAATCCTTTTCTTCCTTCAAAATGAATGTAATTATTTCAGGAGCACAAGAATTCCCAAATCTGCCTTTTTGTCACTCTCATCTTACAAAGCCCACTTTCACATTCCTAGTAGGTTGCCTTTTTTCAAGGCAGCACATGCTTACTAAAAGCACCTCTCATTCTGTGGAAGCTGTCAGCAATTACTGCAATGAACTTTAAATCTTTTTCTTCTAACTACTGTAGTATTCTAGAAATAATGACCCAACCTCTTGCTGCTTTAAAATGTCAAGCTGACCACTCAAAAATTCAAGCTATGTTTCTCCAGGAAGGACCAAATGATAAGACATTTTGAGCCTTCCATTTTATCTCCTGTTCTATTACTACACTACCTAACACCTTCACAGTATAGTAACACCTTCTGGGACAAGCTGAAAGCTAAATGAAACACAAAGCTGCCACCTGAACAAAGTTAACAAGATGTGCCTGGCAAGAGTAAGCTATTATTTTTTCTTTCCTTGATCTGACACTATCATTTGAATTAAAAGTTTATTTTCTTCCTCATAGAGTTATTTTTAAATAATTTAAACCTATTGTATGACTAATTTACCTGATGGCAAAGAAGCCTTCCTTTAACTGTGCAATAATATTTTTAACAATATATACTCTGTAAACTCTATTACTTTCATGCATTTGGGGATAAAATTTATTTTCAAGTGTCTGGTTCAACTTTTATACTAAGAAGAAAAAATTGCCTATTGAAAATTTGAACTAACTTCCTTAAACTCTCAAAGCTTTAAACACCAGAGTTATAGATTTACAAGGTTAATGGGAATATGATAAAATCCTGATATAGTTTTTCCAATAATGTGAAAAGCATAGTGTTAACTATGTTCAATTATGGGAAAGACAGGTACATTTTTAAGAAAGAGATCAAGTAAGGCTTAAATGGTGAATCTATAACCATACAAAAGAAAAACAAATTAAGGCATAGGATCCTGAAGAACAGTTTTTACAGATGGAAAACTTAGCTTATTTCTTCAAATATTAAAACTCTTGTTACTAATGACATCAAATGTATAAATAGTGTGTGCTTGGGAAGGCACTGGGTTGTACTCTGGGATCAGGGAATTCACTGGCTTTCATCAGGCCCCCTTCATGTCATCCCTTTCCCATAAGAATAGAAAAAAAAAAATAAGCAAATACATTCATTTATTCAGTACATATTTATACAGTGCAATCTATACACTAGACACTGCTAAGTGTTGGACATACAATGGTGAACAACACAGGCATGGCTTATATTCCAATTCGGGATACAGACAATTTCAACAATATAAGCAGTGCTCTGACAGGAACAGAACAGAATGCCATGGAAGCACAGGTCTCGGTGACAAAACATACGTTTGAGAAGGAAAAGGAGAAGACAGGGAGGCGATGATGGTGTCCAGATCTTCCAAAACAGTACTGCTCAAAAAGAAAGGTTAAATCCAGTGCCAATGGGACCATAGAAATTCATTCTGTCTGTGGGCCAGTTTTGTGAAACAGCTAGCAATGGAAGGAACAAATGAACGGAGAGGGAAAAGTACTAATATTGAAGGAAGTCCCATTTAGTTAGATGTCCTTCAACACTAGCCATTTAATTCCCAAACAAATCTTTCTTGTGTGTATTAGCTTCATTTTGTAGAAAAAGAAGGTGAAGATCAGGACCACATCATAATGGTGAATAACACTGTGCCTCTGAACCAGCCAAACACCCTCAAAATGTGTCTCACTAGCCATAAAAGGAACAAAGTTGAGGAAGAAAAAACACACTTCTACAAATAAGGGAATTCAAAGTTCATTCTCCACTAAGAGTGCCATTCATATTTTACTAGATGCTATACAAATATTTATGAGTATCTGCATCAGAATATTATAGACTAAATGAAGATATACAACATTAAACAAAACACAAGTTCATTTACTAAGAAACACTCACATGAGTGAAATGCAACAAAACAAATACAGAAGTGCAAAGAATTTACAGAGAAAGGGAACCAAATGCCATGAGTGAGTCTAAGAACTGGACTTTTATGACTCGTTTCCTAGTGGCAAAGTGTGAGTGTTCATCCACTCCACAAATATTTATGGGGTACCAATTTTGTACCAGACACATTGCTAAACCCTAAAGATACAGTGACAATCAAACCAGACATAGTCCTGCATTCAAATCCTGCTTATGCCAACTGGAGACAAGGGGAGACTGCAATTCGGCAAGAGCTTGTGTGGAGGGAGGGGATTAGTATCAGCCACAGAATTGGGAATCAGAAAGGCTTAGAGCAATTCACTTAAAATTCCTGGAACTAAGGACTTGTAGCACTACCATATATTCCTTTATCAGAAATAGCTTCATTTCATCACTATTTTACCGATATGGATTTTTGTTCTTATTACGTAAACAACTAACAAAGCAGAATATTTACTGTTGAAAACATACATGTCAGTATCAACTGGCAGCTCTCATATACACAAAATTATCTAACTGCCTTTTGTTCACTCATTAAGGTAGCCCCACAGTGTAAGTAAAACCTAAAAGAAAAAAAAGAAAATGAAACACGCACACACACAAATTTGAATGAAACCTTTTCAACCTATTCTATTAAATATTCACCATCATGACAAGAAATAGAGCATTGGTCAAAGAGTAATAGCTTGGTTAAAATTTCTATGTGCCGATAATAGTTGCAAGCTTTCACTATGCTGCCATATTATCAGTCTTAATTAAATTCACTTGTCAGTTCCATTTTGGAACAGTGAATTCTCCCCCTGCATGACAAAGGTAAAATTAAAACCTCTTTTCTTTTCCCAATCAAATCAGCTAACAATGAAAAATAAGAAAGGAGTAACTCAGAAATTTCTGCTACTAATTGGTCAAGAAAAGATTAGTTTTCAGATTCTTTTCCTTTGCTTTTGTTTCTGTTTCCATTGGTGATCTCTCAAAATGTTACTAGTCAGCTACTCCTTTTCTTTAAACTCACTTTGTCACCAGCAAATACATTAAGTAAAACTAGCTGAAAATATGTGGTACTATACGATAGTAAGCAATAACGCAACAGATAGTCTATAATCTGCACATTTTATTATCTTTATCATTCATTGGGTATTAATCCTGTCCTGCAGTGGAATATGTCACCAAGCAACTCCTTCTAAAATAGAGAAGATGAAGATATTTTTCTACATATCTTGACTTTAACTATGAACTTCTATAAGCCTTTCAAAGCTCTTGAAAGTAGGCCTGATAAGAGAAGGGACCATATTTATTTATCTTTGGTACCTTGTCAAGCCTAGTATACTAGGGACATTAGATTTTATATTTTCTAGTGCTTTTATTTTAAGCTTTTATTGAAAACAGTTAAATGAAGCAACTCAAGAAAAATTAAATATGGTCTAAAAGGAAATATGAAAATTCAACTCAAATGACACATGAACATGAAGTCTGAATTTATGCTCTGTTCTACAAATTTTATTTTGTTTAACCTTAGTCTATACTATCAACTGATGTCTAATCAACATTTAATTTTTCATTCATTTAATAATACATAAATTCAATAAATATTAAGATAGAATACTTATCCAATGCAAGTGTAGTTTTGTTTTGGATGCAAAAAAACGGAAGGTTTAAAGGAATAGACATAAATACTTAAAAACCTTAAAATCTACTTAATATCTCTTTAAGTTCATACTCTTCATGATTTGGAAGAAGCAGAAAATGAAGACTTTTTCCATTCCTTGAGAAACATCACAAATAAAAGTTAACAAAGCAAACTATGATAGTTAATGTGGTACTAAGAACTGAGATACAATAACCCAACCACAGAACTAGAAGTAAGATTCCTAGATTCTACTGCTGGTTGTGATCGAGTTCAGCGAGTAAAAACAGAGGTAAATATTAGCATCTCAGTTCCCCAATGAGTAAATGGAAATAAACTAACTCTATATTTACCAAAGAGGGACTTGACAAAAGCCAAACATAAAACATTTCCAGGGAAGTATTATACAAATGGTATTAATTCATTATTGACATCACCTATTTTCTCAAAATCATAAAAATGTTTAACTATATGACAGAGAATTATTGAAATGCTTGTTTGGCAACTGATAGCATGTTAAATCTTTGAAGGATTTACCTCTTATGCCACAAGAAAAGCAGCAGAAAATCAACATACACTTTATATTTCCAAAATGTAAAGCACATATTAAATATATAACATGCAAATCAGGGAAGTGAATGCCCTGTTAACTTCTAAAGAACTGGGGTCTACAAAAACTTACAAATAAATCTAAATTTTAAAAATTCAGAATGATGTGAAGAATTATCTCTAAAAAAATCTAGAGGTTGAAAAAAATGAATTTCAATTTCATAATCCCTGCAGTCCAGAAATTTGTACCTATTTGACTCAGTTCCTATAATCATATTTCCCTGGTCCCCTGAATGTATTTTAATATCCTCTGAAACTTACAAAAGTAATAGTATTCTTCATCATTTTGTTGGAAACATCCAGAGCATTGATCTAAATATCAGACCAATGAACAGAAGAGTAAAATAGCAAAAAGAAAAAAAGAACTTTGAAGAGACACATCCATCTCTAATTGAAAACATGAACACAACAGTAGTATTTGTTCGTTATGTTTTGTCTTTTACTTGTAAACCAATACAAAATTAAGTAAAAGAAAATAAATTATTCTGATATGTCTGTAACTATTATATACAGTCAACTATTGCATAACAATGGAAATATGTTCTGAGAAATATGTCCTTAGGTGATTTCATCCTTGTGGGAACAGCATACTTACACAAATTTAGATAGTACATAGCTTACTACATACCTAGGCTATACGGTGTATACAGCCTATTGCTCCTAGGCTACAAACCTATACACCATGTTACTATACTAAATACTATAGGCAATTGTAACACAATGGTATTTGTGTATCTAAACACACAAAAGGTATAGTAAAAATATAAAAATATCATACTATAACCTTGTGGGACTGTCATATATGTGGTTCCTCACTGACTGAAACATATGATGCATGACTATACAAATATTTACGTCGAAGTTTAAAATCCAAGCTGAACATTAAAATTTATAAGAAGCACAACAAAACTCTTAAGTCCAATCAACAGGTTGTGCTTATACACATATATTAAAAGACTGATATAGCATTACTTACCACATAAAAGCCATGAATTAAATTTCACTTAGAATCTAGATTCTGTTTTGTACTTCAATATTTGCCAAGTTTTGCTACAGTAATAAAATACCAAATTTTCTGGTACTATTCCCGTAAAGGAAAAAACCTCCCCTTATACGTTCTGTAAAAATTTCACCCACCAAGCCTTTTAGCATTTTAACATGGTGATATAGAAATTATTAAAATTTTATTTAAATGCTCATTAAGTGTAAGCCTAATTTATTCAGGGCAGAGAGACAAGCATGGATCCTGAAAAAGCAGTTTATTTTCTTAAAACTAACTTTCATTTATTTCTGATTTGAACTATGTGTACTTTTCTAGAAAATAATTCTAAAATGGCAAATTAATTGTTCCTTAGCTATCTAGCTATCTACCATATGCTGATACCCTGTTATGAATATGATTTAGACAGGCTCACCTAAAGAGAAATGCTGAAATCTATACTACCTTATTTTGCTCAGTTAAAGTTTTATTTTGTTTTGCTGGCTTAATATGGCCTTATCAGTATTTCACCATATGTACCATTCCCATTCATTAACATTAAATATAAAACAGTAAATACCATTGGGAAAAGTTTTCTAAAAGTTATTCCAGGCGTTAGTAAAAAAAAATCTATTGGCACATGCTGTCCATGTTTATGTTCATTAGCAAATTGGTCATTTAAATACTTATAATTAGGACATGAGCAGAAATACTTAAAATTGGCCAAGAAATAAATGAAAAGTTCAAGTACTTCTGAGTTTGACTAAGTAGAAAATACATACACCTTATGCCCACATTTGAGTTCAAATGTGGATGTTGTCATATGACATTAGAAGTTCATTTTGCTTTAGAATGATATAGTTTGCTCCAAATGTCATCTACATACATATTGTAATTTATCAACTCTCATTTGAGAATTCTAGTACAAACACTGTTTTTCTGAGGTAGTATAAAATTTTCATTAAAAATGAAACTATGTTTCAAAGGAAACATTTCATTAATTTTTCATTAGTTGATACATACTGACATAGTAACCATTAGGTAATTTATATTAAATACACTCAATATATTTTAATCATCCTCAGTTGGGTAAAAATGTAGATAAAACAATTTCATGTGACCTCTATCTTGATATAATTCAAGCACTGACATACAAACTGAAGAATATGAAAGGAAGATTCATAATCTCTCTTCACCAGGGAAGAATATTGTCAAAGGACTCATGGGCATAAAATAATCATTAGCACATACCAAGAACATGCCACCACCCAGGCACTGGACTTTACCAAATTTAGATTAATGGCACACAGAAAAGAATGGAGCAGATGAGGCACCACAGCAATTCACAAACATATTTGAAAACACATTAATGACTATTATGTCTATCACTATTTATAAAAAATTCAGATTTTCCCTACCCTTTTTCTATATATAAAATCATTTAAACTAAAACTGGATTTTTTTTTTTTAATCAGGCAGGAAAGAAACTGAATTAAGCCTCATAAAACCCCATTATAAAATATATAATTTTCCCAGGGATAAAAGCTGTGGATTATCATATAGTTTTTCACTTATATAGAAAAATCTATTTATAGATATTCCATTTATTCTAAAACACTGAAATAGGAAAGGGATCCTACTATATAATCTCATTTTCTAAGGTGATAAAAACAAAATTCCTTGGCCGGGCGCGGTGGCTCACGCCTGTAATCCCAGCACTCTGGGAGGCCGAGGCGGGTGGATCACTCAAGGTCAGGAGTTGGAGACCAGCCTGAGCAAGAGCAAGACCCTGTCTCTACTAAAAATAGAAAGACTAAAAATAGAAAGAAATTATCTGGACAACTAAAAATATATATATATATAGAAAAAATTAGCCGGGCATGGTGGCGCATGCCTGTAGTTCCAGCTACTTGGGAGGCTGAGGCAGGAGGATCGCTTGAGCCCAGGAGTTTGAGGTTGCTGTGGAGCTAGGCTGAAGCCACGGCACTCTAGCCAGGGCAACAGAGCCAGACTCTGTCTCAAAAAAAAAAACAAAAAACAAAAACAAAAACAAAATTCCTAAGTATATGATGTAAATAAGATATGAATAAGACAGAGCTATTTAAAGACAATGTGTAGTAAGTATATAATCCGAATATGAAAATTAAATATGGTGGTTTGCAATATAGTTATGCTGACATAACCTCTACCATTCTGTCTTCAGCACCTGTACTTTATTCTTTATTTAAATTAAATGAAATAATGCATGTAAAGTGCTTTTTAATTCTAAAGTCAAATGCATGTGTTAACTATAGTTACTATATTTCTGGAAATTAAATATTTAACATATAAATGAGAATAATTGGGATACTGTCATTTCCTTATATTCGACAGTATAGAATGGGTTACTTATTTTCAATTGTTTAGGAAAAATTACATATATTATTTTAAATCAGAAGACACCTGAGCAATGTCCCACTTCCAAATTCTATATCCAAATTCTACAATTCACTATTAAGAAATCAAAGTATATGAACTTAGAAAATCAGGAGGCATACAACTAATGTAAAAGACATTTCAAGGAAAATTTTGGTTTCCTCAGAATAAAAGATTGTTACACCTTGGCACAAATTTACCAAAAGGACTGTGGAACATCTTTATATGTGCTGTGTAATCATTATAGAAATATCCATCTTATATATGTGAGAGTCACTGAATTTCGTGTAGAGAAGGCGTACTTTAATAACTTTGTAGTTAATTATCCATTTGCAGAATTATCCACCACCAAATGAATATCATAATGGATAATAAATAAGTGTACTAATTTATTTGTTTAAATAAGTAGTTCTTAAAATATATCTCTGAAAAGCACAAGTGTTACATACACTAAATTGTAGTATTCCATAGACCAAGTAAAATAATACTAGTGTTTTCCCATCACGGAAATATTTCTTGAACTTTCTAAATTTAAATTTTCTTTAAAAATTTATATTAAACCATTACCATTAACTATCTCTTATCTATAGTGAATGCTGGCAAACAATAAAATGAAGGAAAATAGACAAAGAATATGAATACAAAAATGGAAAACAATCTACCATCTTTGTCAGTTTGGTCTTTTGTTTTTAACTGAACTTTGGGCTTCTGATTGTAATTTTATTCTATGTATTTATTTTTTAAAAATCACATTTACACTAGTTTGAATGATGAAATTATATCTATAGTTTTTTCTGAAATCTAGTTTTGTTTTATCTATAACACAAGTGGGCTAGAATAGGAGATTTTTATATTCCTTTCCAGCTTTAAAGCTTTATGATTGCAATGGGGATCCCACTGATGAATGGTATAAATGGTATACATATTCTTGTATCCTCAAATCTTCAACTATAAACAGATTATCCAGGTGTCCTTTAAAAAATAATTCATGAATATATCGATTTATGTTTAGTTATATGAATTATAGAAGGATAGAAAAAACTGGCTGAAATTGCTAAAAATGTGGACAGTAATATTTTACCTTGTGTTGAAAATTTTAAACAGTGCACTGTTTGTTTAAAAAATGTTTTTTCCTCCCTTAACTTAATGTTTACATTAGTTCTCCGATCCACAGCAACAATTATTATGTTGTTCCCAGAAACAAAAGCTCTGTCTTACAGGTTATGAGATACATTTTGGTTTCCAAGTTTATATTATAATGTAACTCATACTTAGAAAGTTCTATATAGTTGATATAGCATTCTTAAATCTTCAATCTCATTAGAGCTTCACACTACAATATGAAGTAGGTGGTATAATCATCCCCAATAAAGAGATAAGAAAACTGAATCCCTAAAAACTCAACTGACTTGAGCAAAATCATGTGGCTAGTAAGTTCAAGAGGGCTTAGATTTTGGTTTTTGTTTTGTCCTCCAAATACTTTTTTTTTTTTTTTAAATCCCTTTGAAAAATGAGTCCAGAAAGGTAATTTTACATTTTGGTAAAATAAAATGGCTACCTAATTTTAACAGTTATGATTTATCTGTCCCATAAACATGGATGGGCCAAATGGACAACCCATCATCGAGAATGGAACCCTGAACATGTTTCCTGCCACACCAAAGTCATTCTATTCTTCCATGTCAATCAACTGTGTTCACATCTAAACTGTGCCCCCTAAATTTTCTATTTCCAGACCTATAAAGGATAATAGCTGCATGGTGAGTACTAACTTCTGATATTCTGATATATCAGGTCGATATGATAGGACTAGCCCAACTCATGAGGTTAATTCTCTTGAAAACTAAATTTCAAATATGGCATTTGTTTAATTTTCTTTTCTTTCTTTCTTTTTTGAGCAGAGGAGGGTCTATCAGGAACAGTCTCCATCCACAGCCACCACCATAAATTTCTTGCATGCTACCAAGATAGGAAGTTTGTATTGTCCTACCACAATTGGGTAGGATATGTTTGCCAGCCCAAGTAAAAATATGAATAAAATAAGCAAAGCTTGTCATCTTTTCCTTTTTACTTTCTCTCTCTTTTTCTTCTGGTAGGCACTTCCATATTTCCCAAAGTACTAGCCCCCTTAAGACACCTAATTAGTGCCTACTGTTTTTCTGCTCTCCAATATGGTGCCCAGCTCATCATTTCCATGATATACCCTAATATGCAGTCCCCAACCACCTAGCCACTGACTGGTACCATCGGTGGCCTGTTAGGAACCAGGCTGCATGGCAGGAGGTGAGTACTGGATGAGTAAGCAAAGCTTCATCTGTATTACAGCTGCTCCCCCATCACTCCCATCACCGCATAAGCTCTGCCTCCTGTCAGATCAGTAGCAGCATGAGATTCTCATAGGAGCATGAACCCTACTGTAAACGGCACAGGCAAGGGAGCTAGGTTGTGCCTTCCTTATGAGAATCTAATGCCTGATGATCTGAGGTGGAGCTGAGGCAGTAACACTAGCAGCACTGGGGAGCATCTGCAAATACAGATTACCATTAGCAGAGAGGTTTGACTGCACAATAAATGTCATGCGCTTGAATCATCCCGAATCCCCTCTCCCCCTGTCTGGTGCAAAAATTATCCACCATGAAACCTGTCCCTGGAGACAAAAAGGTTGGGGACTACTGCCCTAAATGAACACTTTGTATATGATTTCTTATCACTTGCCCCAAACAAAACTCAACTATCATTTCTCCTATTATCTGGAACCCTGCCAAAGCTTTTCAAGAAACCAATTACTTAATTTGATAAGCATTGTGCAATTCCTAGCAAAGAACTTAATTAATACTCAAAAACCACATTTACTACAATTCAACTTCCTATATCTTACAACTACAAAGTTCAAGAGAACAATAGAAGTAAAAGCGTTCTCTTAAGAGAAAAAGATATAAGCACCAAGGTTGAGATTCTGTGTACCCTATGAAAAAATCTACACACACACACACACACACAGATATGTTTATATACAGAGGGAGAAAGAGATTATAGATATAGCTATTTTAAGTTCTGTTCTGATGTGATAATAGGAATAAGAGAATTTTTTGCTCACCCAGTAATTTACAAACATTGTATTAGCGAACTTCCACAGAAGTTGGAGATTTGCTTTAAAATAATCTATGAGGGAAGTGGCTTGGGATATAGCTAGAAAAGATTGGCTCTGAATTGACAACTATTGAAGCTAGGTGACAGATACATGAAGGTTCATTAAATATTTACATCTCTAATCTTCTTTGCTCATGGATTGGTAGAATCAATATCGTTAAAATGTCTACACTACCTAAAGTGATCTACAGAATTAATGCAATCCCTATCAAAGTACCATCATCATTCTTTACAGATCTAGAAAAAATAATTCAAGGCTTTGTATGAAACCAGAGAAGACCTTGTATAGCCAAAGCAATCTTAAGTAAAGAGAACAAACTGGGAGGTATCAGTCTACCAGACTTCAAGCTGTACTACAAGGCTATAATAACTAAAACAGCATGGTACTGGCACAAGAACAGAGACATAGACCTTTGGAACAGGACTGAGAAGCCAGAGATGAAACCATCCATATATGGTAATCTAATCTTTGACAAAGCAGACAAAAATATACACTGGGGAAAAGAATCTCTTTTCAATAAATGGTGCTGGGAAAACTGTATAATTACATGCAGAAGAATGAAACTGGATCCCCACCTCTCACCTCTCACAAAAATCAATTCAGGATGGATAACAGACTTAAACCTAAGGCATGAAACCTTAAGAATTCTAGAAGAAGATGTTGGGAAGACCCTTTCAGACATTGGCCTAGGCAAAGAATTTTTGAAGAAGACTCCCAAAGCAATCACTGTAGCAACAAAAATAAATAAATGGGATCTAATCAAATTAAAAAGCTTTTGCATGGCCAAGGAAACTATCATTAGAGCAATAGACAGCCTACAGAACGGGAGAAAATATTTGCTCTCTACACATCCGATAAAGGGCTGATAACAAGAATCTACCTAGAACTTAAAAAAATCAACAAGGAAAAAATCAAACAACCCCATCAATAAATGGGTAAAGGAAATGAACAGAAATTTTTCAAAAGAAGACAGAATAATGGCCAGCAAACATATAAAAAAATGCTCAACGTCTCTAATCATTAGAGAAATGCAAATCAAAACCACAAAGAGGTATCACCTAACCCCAGTGAGACTGGCTTCTATCAAAAAAATCCCAAAACAGCAAATGCTGGCAAGGATATGGAGAGACAGGAACACTCTTACACTGCTGGTGGGACTGCAAATTAGTGCAACCTCTGTGGAAAAGAATTTGGAGATACCTCAAAAAGCTAAAAATAGAAATACCATTCGATCCAGCAATAACACTATTAGGCATCTACCCAAAAGAGCAAAAGACATTCTATAATAAAGACATCTGCACCTGAATGTTTATGGCAGCACAATTCACCATTGCAAGGATGTGGAAACAACCCAAGTGCCCATCAATTTATGAGTGGATTATTAAAATTTGGTATATGTATACAATGGAATATTACTCAATTATAAGAAACGACAGTGATCTAGCACCTCTTATATTTTCCTGGATTGAGCCTGAGCCCATTATCCAAAGTGAGGTATCACAAGATTGGAAGAATAGGCTCCACTTGTATTCGCCATCAAATTGGCACTAACTGATTAACACTATGGTGCTCACATGGTAGTAATATTCTCCAGGGATTAGGGGGTTGGGAGAGGGGATAAATTCACAACTAAAGGACACGGTGAGCATTGTAGAAGGGAAGGGCATACCTCAAACCCTCGCTTGGGTGAGGCAAAGACATAAAATGTAACCAAAATGTTTGTACCCTCATAAAACCCTCAAATAAAAAAAACAAAAAAACAAAAAAACATTTACTTCTCTATATAGTCAAATTTCCCACATTAAAAGCTAAGAGGAAAAAAAGAGGAGTAAATCAATCCATCAATCAGTCCAGGGGCAACAGTTTTGAAAATACAGTAATTAT
>RJWJ010037536.1:0-15485 GCA_004363605.1 Indri indri
GGGGTCTTGCTCTTGCTCAGGCTGATCTAGAACTCCTGGGCTCAAGCCATCCTCCCGCCTTGGCCTCCCCAAATGCTGGGATTACAGGTGTGCCCCACCATGCTCCACCCCACCAAATAACCTTTTTTTTTTTAAAAAAAGACAGGGATCGAGGAATTATTTCAATAGAAAAAGGTATTACTTCCTCCCCTCCCACATCAGAAAAAGATAGGTGCATCACCTAAACTGCCAACATTTGTGAGGCAATTACACGAGGGGACAAATGGTGTTCTGTGTGAGCGTTCACAGCCTCTCCTCTCTGTCCCTGTATAGGAGACTCTTACAAACGTTTGCCCAGCCTGACCTTGCAGGAGGACACTGCTCTGGAGGCCTGCACCACCTACAGCTGCCCTAAGAGGGGTCCTGGTTGGACCAGGCCCAGGTACCCAAACAAAGGGTCCATAGGCCTTCTGGGGCCTGTGAGGGGTGGTGTAATTGCTCTCCCTCTCAGGGACAAGTAATCTGCTGACTCATTCAGATCCTCCTCTGGAGAGTCCAGACATCAGGCAAACAGACAGATCCAACTTAGAGGGCCTGCTGGCTGGACTGTTGCCTAGGGGGCCGCCATATTCAAAGGCACCAAAACAAACTAGAACAAACCAGAAATAAGGTGAATCATAGTTTCCTTTCCTACCAAAGCAGTCATCACCCTCAGTTGAAGATTTAAAACACTCCTTGACAGTGCAGACTAGTCTCTGTAGAGTCCCCCATCACACAGGGCAATGGCATCCAACCACTACCCCTAAGGACAACCTGCTGAAATTGGCAGATGGAGCCAGAAATAGAACAATATGTGGTGTACAGCTGTTTACAGGGCATGAGTGGACTGTCTTATTATCTAAACACTAAACATGACTTCTAAGAAGTTGTGTGGTTTGGAAAATTGCACAGAGTAAATTACCTATTTTGACCATAAAGAACATGGTACACATTTGTCATTAAAAAAATATCACTTGCCAACAAGCACATGAAAAGATGCTCAACATCATTAGTCATAAGGGAAATGCAAATTGAAACCACAGTGTTACAAAAACAGAAAATAACAAGTGTTGACAAGGATGTAGAGAGATTGGAACTCTTGTGCTCTGTTGGTGGGAATGTAAAATGGTGTAGCCACTATAGAAAATAGTATGGTAGTTCCTCAAAAAATTAAAAATAGAATTACCATATGATTCAGCAACGATTGCTGGGTATACAGCCAAAATAACTGACAGCAGGGACTTAAAGCCATATTTGTACCCGTATGTTTAAAGCACTCTAGGGAGTGGGGTGCAGGCGTCTTTGCAGCCCTTATTTTGCCTGCCAGAAGGACACAATCGAAAATATTACAGAGGCATTCACAATACACAAAAGGTAGAAGTGGCTCCCATGTCTATCAGCTGATGAACGGATGGACAAAATGTGGCGCATACATGCTATGGTATATTATTCAGCTTGAAAAGAAGGAAATTCTGACATATGCTGCAACATGGATGAACCTTGAGGACACTATGCTAAGTGAATAAGCCAGTCACAGAAAGACAAATAATATATGATTTTACTTCTATGAGGTGTAGTAGTCAAACTCAGAGGAACAGAAAGTAGAATGGTGGTTTCCAGGGGTTGCGGGGGAAAGAGAATGGAGAGTTGTTGTTTAATAGGTATAGAGTTTCAGTTTTATAAGATGAAAAAAGTCTGGAGATTGGTCGCACAACAATGCAAACATACTTAACATTATTGGAATGATTAAGATGGTAAAGGTTTATGAGTATCTTACTACAATGAAGAAAAGGAACATCACTAGATAAATAAATGTTGATTAAATATTTAAAGAATATTAAGAAGGAAACCAAAATATTGGGCTGGCTGGAGTGCCCGTCTCAGTCCTGCCTTATATATGGTGGACAGAACACACATGGAAGGCAGGACAGGGGCCGGAAGGCAGGGAACCAGCAGAAGGAAAGTAGCAACCATAGGTAAAAGCACTGCAGTGAGGAATAAAAAGATAACCAGATCAATGAAGCTACATTGGATCCTGAACGACCTGAGCTTTGAACTAACTACATTTGAATCTTCGAGGCCAAGGTCTGTGGCAGTTGAGATTTTTGCCTCCCTTCTCTCCCATGCCCACTTCAGAATTCCTACTGTTTAAGATAGTAGCCTGTTCTTATATCCAAGCTGGTGATTCTCCAGCCTTAAAGTACATACAAGTCACCTAGGATGCCCAGGAAAATGCAGATTTCTCCAGGGGGTCTGGGTGGGCCTGAGCTCCTGCATTTCTGACAAGCTCCCAGGTGATGCTAAAGCTGCCACTCCGTAGCCCGCACCTGGAGCAGCAGCACAGACCTGGGGAATCCAATCAAGCAGAGGGAACATCAGCTGCACACAACAAGTCTGGGATGGAGAGACGATTGTGTCAATGGGCATATCTTTATGGTTCTAGATAATAAAGGAAATAGTCAAATAGCCGTGAAACAACTCATGTCACACATCGTTGTTTAAAGTCAATATACACTTGAGGGTGAAATAGTCCCTTCCCACGAACAGTGTGGGAAGGACATGCAGATACATTTTGTTTTCAAATGAGTCCAATCAAAGAGCTCTGGGACCAGGTCACCGAGATTATGTGAAGGAAAGAGTGGACAACGCGAAGTTGGAGCAACAGAGTCTAAGAGAAAAGGGGTAAACAGTTAAAACAAAAGCATGATCTTAAGGATAGAAACTATTGGAGACAACAGGATTATCTCATACGTATATTTTATAATGTGAATGTCTATTTACATATATATACACACAGATATATATATGCATATGTAAATAGCAGAACTGGCCAGAGGGTAAAGAGGAGAAAAAAGCAGGTAAAGGAAAAGCAATATAAGAATACTGAATTTCTAAGACGCAGGTGAGTGAAGCCTATGAAACTTGGCTTTGTTCAATGAAGGGAGAAGGCTGGTGAATTTAACTCACATTTATATGGGTTTGGGTGTTTACACAATGATTTCAAAATCACGACTTCATGTCTAGGTGTCTGTGAGGAGGGTGAGGTGGGGTGGGGAAGGCTCATTATTCCTCTTGCAAATGAGGAAGTTGGGGCTCTGAGGCGTGTGCAAGTTTATGAAGGCAATTAGTGACAGAACCTCTTTTCTTTTCCCTTTCTTTTGATTCTTCCTGTAGTGTGAATACACTACTAATATGTAAGTTAAATTTTTATCACAAAAATTCATGGGGATAAAATGAGACCATATATTGAAATTCTTTTGAAACAAATCGAGTATTGTGAACGAAAGTTTCCTCTTCATTGGCCCTGACATGGGCAGGCCTCCAGAGGAAACTCAAATAGCAAAAGTCACATTTTATGAATTGCAATGAGATAGGTCTGCTGCTATCTTCAGATGGTCATAAATGAAAATTGGCCTTTGTGCTTCCTGGCGCTCAGTCATCAGATCCAAGAGGTCAGAACGTTTGTTACTAGCCATAGATCAAGGTTGAAAGCTGGCGTCAGCCTAAGTCACAAGTACCCCTCTGATTTAACTGCCTGTCTTACCAAAGCATGTGTAGTGCTATTGTTGCCTGTGGCTTGAGAGTTTGACTTTTTGTTTTGGAATTCACAGAGATCCAGGAGAATTATTTCTTGTATTACATGGGAGATTTAGATATGTCTCTTTATCTCTATTTTCTGTCGCATATTCAGTTTGTTATTTCAATGTTTCATAGAAGTTCAGGAGGTGTGGCAGGAAACATTTCCCAGTCCCCTTCAAAAACACCACCTGGAAGGCCCCATATGCAAGAGGGGTTTCCCACACTCTCCTCGTGTGCTTCCAAGGTTGTGCTCAGGACACCAATATCCGAAGTGTAAGGATAAGGGTCCGATGGCTCCGTTTACAGAACATGGCAACCACACTAAGAATTTGAATTAATTTTGTCCCCATTCTCTGAATTTACTGTTCTTTTTAATCATGGGTCTGCTTTCCAAGGGTCCTAGTAGCTATCGGGTCATTTCTGCTTCCATCACTCTAGAGATGAGCTAACTAATTAAGCAAATCCATTAGCAATGGAAATAAGATGAGGAAATTAATAGATGCTGAAAAATGTTGACTAAAACTCAATACTCATTCATGATTTAAAAATTATTGGTTAACCAAGAGGAATAGAAGAGAACTTCATTAACTTGATATAGGATAGTTGCCAAAAAATTTACTACAAATCTTATTGAAGAAGCATTAGACTCATTCTCATTAAAGTAAAAAAATAGAGACGTTATTGCCAATACTATGATGGAGAAGATATTTAGAGAAAATCCTCCTAACACAGCACATCTAAAAATACGACATAAGTTTTTTTAAATATTGTTTTTAATGTAGGATTGAGCTGGTAGGAAAGTGAGGGAAGTCTCGAGAAGCCAAAATTTAAAAGACTATGCTAAGCCTGGAAGAGTTATGAAAGGGGAGTCTATGATTGCCCTGGGGTTATCTAGATTCCTGGAGGCTTGGAGCCTTGGTTTTTTGGTTGTTGTTTTTTGTTGTTTTGTTTTTGTTTTTGTTTTTTTGAGACAGGGTCTTACTCTGTCACCCAGCCTAGAGTACAGTGGTGTCATCATAGCTCACTGCAACTTCAAACTTCTGGACTCAAGCAATCTGCCTGCCGCACCCTCCCAAGTAGCTGGGACTACAGGCGCCATCACACCTGCCTAACTTTTTTCTGTTTTTTGTAGAGATGGGGTCTCACTCTTGTTCAGGCTGGGAAGCCTTGGTTTTAATGGGAGAATAGGAGACCACGCCTGGGGCCTAAGCAGGGTAGGAGGTCAGATCATAGACTTCAGCATAAAATCAGGATCCCCTAAGGATGACATCCTCTGTATCACAGAGGGAGACAGGGCAATTGATGGCCTTCTCACCTTTGGCTCTGGGTGGAGAAAAAAGGAAAGTTTGTATTGAGCATGCCTAACCACAATCCTGCAATCAGCTAAGTTTGGGTCAGAATTCATACTACTTGTATGGCCAATAAACCCCAAGTTTATGGTAGTCCCAGTTGGTTCTGTCCCCAGACTCCAGACAAAAGCAAATAGGTATGGAGGTAAACAGTTTCAACCCCAGCGTCAAAGAATCCCAGAGAGAAGGTTCTAAGAAATATGAATTCACAGTACAAAATAAAAATGGATTAAAATCAGGAACATGACAAGAATTCCTAGGACGTCTAAGTATTTGTGAACAGTATCCCCTCGCAGTGTACAACCCACACGACTGTTGTGTCAGCCCTGAGACTATCCTCTGTCATGGCTATTACTCAACATTATGCTGGAGGGCCAAGAAAAGGTAATAAGACAAAAAATAAAGCTTTGTTAAGATTAGAACAGAAGGAGCAAAACTCTCACGATATATGTTTGCCTGTCTAGAAATTCCAAAGGAATCAACTGATAAACTTTTATAACTATTAAAAGAATTCAGTAAGTTACCAAAATAGAATTCCTATACATCAGGGAAAAAAAATCAACAGAAAATGTAGAAGCTGTAGTAGCTATTGTCTCAAGAAAGGAAATAAATACAAAAGAACAGAGTATCCAGAAACGGACATGTGTAAGTGGGAATCCAGTACATGATAGAGATAACATTTAAAATAAATAGGAAAAAGATAGACTTTTCAATAAATGGTATTGGAGTAATTCATTAAAGTAAGTTCCAGGTAGATAAAAACTTATATTTTTAAATGATAAAACTATTTTAAGAAGTATGCCAAATATCTTCATAATCTTGGAGATTGAGAAAGCTTTCTTAAATCAACCTCAAAGAGTAAAATCCATAAAGGGGAAAATCAACAAATTCAACTACATTAAAATAACAACAACAATAGTAAAAATTTCTGTTGACCAAAAAATGATCTTAAAAAAAGTAAAAAAAAAAAAAAAGTGACAGAATATTTATCACAAGTGTATCAAAGGATAGCACTGAGAATAAATCATGAACTCCTATAAATTAGTAAAAATCCCAGTATAAAATGAGCTAAGGAAATGAATGGGCAATTTAAGAAGAGGAAATACAATGACCAAGAGTTATATAAAAAGAACACTCGATCTCTTTAATAATCAGGGAAATTGAAATACTGAAATAATGGGTTACCATTTTCACTCATTCAGTTGGAAAAAATAATAAAATATTGAATAAAAGCAAGCACTGTTTAGGATGTGGAGGAACAGTAACTACTCTTCTCTGCTGGTAGGAGTATAAATTGGCACAGGCACCATGGAGGCATTTCAAAGTATCCAAAATTGAACCACATATATCCTATGTGGTAGCAATTCACCTTCTCAGTAGCTCCTCTAGAGAAACTTGCACACATGTGTACAAGCAGACATATACAGTGAGGTTCATTGCTAAGACTGGAAAATTGGAAACAGCTTAAGTATCTTTCAAAAAGGAAGTGGCTAAATAAATTTAGGATTGTACATTGTAAAATACTATATAGCAGTTAAAATAAGTGAATTAGGGCACTATACAGATGTGGAAAGTCTCCAAGTCATGTTGTTGAGTGGAAAAACAGAAAGAGAACAACATGACAACAAATATATTTTTAGTACATATATGCATATATGAACACACACATACACAAAAACCTGGTCTAGCAGTAAACACATCATACTAGCTACTTTTGGGGAAACGGGATTAGGATTGGCAGGATAGCCAAAGGTAAATTTAGCTTTATTTATACTGCTTTTTCATTTCACAAGGAGCATGAAATCATGTATTACTTTATAAGTTACAAAGTTAATACCTACAAAAAATAGCTTAGTTTTGTGGTTGTCTTATGTTTATTCCATAATAATTTTTGAACAAGCTTTTAGACTAGGGATTGGCAAACTTTTTCTGTTAAGGGCCAGATAGTTAATATTTTAGGCTTTGTGGGCCATACTGTCTTTTTTGCAACTATTCATTTCTGCTGTTGTAGGGCAAAAGCAGACATATGCAACACACAATGAATGAGCATGGCTGTGTTCCAATAAAATTTTATTTATAAAAAAAACTGGTGGGCCAGATTTAGCCTGTAAGCCATAGTTTGCCAACCTCAGGTTTGGGCTAAGTTTATTATATAACCAAAATATTTTTTAAGTAACTATTTTCGTGTACAGAGAAATAATCTTTCTTATTAACCAACTGATTAAATAGGTTGTGGCCTCTGAAGCCTCCTGGCCATATGGTTAAAGACCACGTGGAGGGGTCAGCGCCTACCACAGCCAACTCGCTAAGTCAAGCTTCAGTGGCCTCAGAGGTGTTTCCTGGCCGAGACTAGATAGGAGTCGCCTTAAAGCAATGCCTCAGGCCGTAGCCTCAGCCATGCTGGGCTGTGCTGCAGGGGCCTGGTGGCAGGAACATGCAGGCAAGACTCAGCTCTGTGGGACAAGATGCCTCCCCTCACAAGTAGAGGTAGAAAACTCACTGGTCCAAAGCTGACTCTGTGCAGGGGTGTGGCAGGGGCTCTGAGGGGCCCCGCTCTGAGGTGGCAAGGCCTCATGACTGTCCTTGGCTCTGGGGGCTGCCAGCGCTAACTCAACAGACCGATAGGAACCAGGGCTGAGTTGTTCCAGCCCTGTAACAGAGAGGGGCTGGTTGTATGTATGACTCGTGGGAACTCATGAGAGTTGGTTTCCACTGTGATTATTATTCTAGGAGGCAAGGGCAGGACCAGGGAACATCGGCAATGGGGTTCAATATTAAGCGATTGTCTTCATGCTTTTTTTCAACCTGGAAATGAGGAAACAGCAGCAAGGCCAACATGATCCACAACCTGCTGCGATGCTGACCTCTCACGTAAGCTGCATCTGTGTTCCCACACATCTTCTGCAAGGAACTGAGGGCAGTTGGCCCCCAGCAAAAGAGAAAGAAAAACCATACCTGCTTGGCGGGGCCTTCTTTGCTCTGCCTTCTCCTTTGGGGTCCACTTTGAACAATGAGGAGCAAGGGATCAATCGAAATCAATACAGCTGAAGTAGCTGCCTTGTTAAAGACAGAAGTCTTGGCTTAGTCTTTGCTTTTCTCAGAGGGACACTTGGCTTGCAGGGAGAGGCTGAGGCTCCGCTGAAGTGAGAGCAGTGCTTCCTCTTCCCCTACTATTCAGCTTATGATTTCCCCGGATATGAGCCAACCTTGCCTACACTTTAGTCCCGGCCAGAGGTAGGCACTAAGTGAGCCCAATTGGCACTCCTAAGTCCTAAGTCCAGCTCCTGATCCAGCAAATCAGCTGATTACCGTATTTGCTCCCATTGTGCACCCCCTACTTTTTTCTCTCAGGTATCTTCATTGTGAAACACAGGAGAAGCGAAGGAGTGTGGCCAGTGTCTGCTTTATCTAAGTAATTCTGAGCAAATTGCATGCATCTGCGGGTCTCCGGCCCTTATTACTGGCGGCAGAGTTAATATGAACCCAGATCTCCTAACACTTCTTCCTTTATCTAAGCCAGCAGTCCCCAACCTTTTTGGCACCAGGGACTGGTTTCATGAAAGACAATTTTTCCACAGACTGGAGTGTGGGGGGGATGGTTTCAGGAAGATTCAAGCGCATTACATTTATCGTACGGTCAAACCTCTCTGCTAATGATCATCTGTACTTGCAGCTGCTCCCCAGTGCTAGCATCACTGCCTCAGCTCCACCTCCGATCATCAGGCATTAGGTTCTCACAAGGAGCAGGCAACCTAGATCCCTCGCATGTGCAGTTTACAGTGGGGTTTGAGTCCCTGTGAGAATCTAATGCCACAGCTGAGCTGACAGGTGGCAGAGCTTATGCGATGATGCGAGTGATGGGGAGTGGCTGTAAGTACAGATGAAGCTTCGCTTGCTCACCTGCTGCTCACCTCCTGCTGTGCAGCCTGGTTCCTAACAGGCCACAGACCAGTACCGGTCCGAGGCCTGGGGGTTGGAGACCGAAGGTCTAAGCCACCTCCCTGGATAGTGCTACTTGACACGAAAGTGAGCAAAGTACTGAATTACGATGGTGCCCGTCCCTGGCATGGTTGTGGAGGAGGGAGGCAGGGAAAGGGAAAGAGAAAGACAAAGACAGTGAGATGAGGAGCTGAGCGCAGTTCTTAGGAGCATGGCCCCCGAGGCTCCAACCTCAGGACAGAAGGCTGACCAGGAGCAGGCACAGGGGGCCACCCGAAGGCTCTGTCCTCCTCCAGGTCCTGCCAGGAGGAGTAGCCTCTCACTCTTCAGCCTAATCCTTCCTAGTCCCCAGCAGCTGCTCCCAAGTGAAAAGAATCTGCAAAAGCCCAAAGCTGCGGATTTCCCAGCATGTTTCCTCTGCTTGTTTTGTTTACAAGGATGCTCCAAGGCGTGTGTGGGGAGTGGAAGTAACTACTCCTGTCTAAAAGTACAAGCTTCTGACCGCAGTAAGGCCACAATGAGAGAGGGCAGGGGAGAGAGACTGCTTGACTAGACAGGTGGAAAGAGAATTTGGGATTGCCAAAAAATTACCGCAGTAGTCTTCTATGAAAATTTGGACTTCCTTACACCTATCTCCTGCCTTAAGTTGTTCTTATTTTGAATTGCATGCTTTAATCCAGCCCTGGTGAGAAAAACAAAAATATCTACATACGATATTTTGGTTTAGTTTTAATTAAATCAGTTTCTTCTCTTCTACCCAATTTGCACTTCCCAAGAGGTGAAGGGGACTGGAGTCTGGGATTTCTCCCGCCAGGGGTTAACATTTCTAGGGGAGATGCTCGCCTTGCTCTTGCCAACCAAATACAGAACAGGATGGCTCCCACGGCTCTCTGCTGGGGAATACTGCCAGCAGTGGGGATTGGGACCCATGGTCGTGGAGCTCTTGTCTTCTGTCAAGTTTCTGATGGTCCACAGGGATTCTGCTAGGATTGGGAAGCACTGGATTATAAATCCCACTGAACGGGAGGTTGACATGGGCCTTGGGCAAGGAGGACCTACAGTAAGTGAAATCCTGGATTTGGGTCTCAGCAGAAGCAGCCTGTCTAGCGTGCTCTGTGGGGGAGGACAGCAGGATGGGGCTGTACCTGCAGCCTGCAGCACCCCTAAGAAGCACAGATCAGAAGGCCATGGCTACAGCCGAGGGGGCGGGAAGGCTGAAAAAGACTAATAACTCTGCCCAGGAAACTTTTATCTCCAAGATCAAAAATAGGCCTTTCTGCACTGACAGGCATTTCTGTGTCCAGGGAAAACAGGCATGACTCCAGCCCAGGTAAGGCACCTTGCCAGAAGACCTTGGGTCATTGGTAAAATACATAGCTTTCATCATCTCTCAAGTTTCTCTCTGTTAATATTAGGTATGGCTCTATATTGAAACAAGTTAAGAAAACAACTAGAACATACCCTCTAGTTATTAAGGACAGCTTACTGATGCCCCCAAGTGGGGGCCTGAGTCACCCTCAGGCTCAGCCGGGGAAGTAGGAGAACTTTGAGGTCCTGACCTCCTTTCTATACAAATGTGGAGCTCCTGAGCCGCTCATCAGAGAGAAGCAGATCCGATAAGCCTAAGGAGTTTCCTTAATGAGAATCCATTTAATGTTTTACCTCCCTCCAGGGAAGATTCATATTTAGAAAGAAGAACAGAGAGCCAACTAAAGGAGGGAGGCACTGATGGTGTAAATTTAGGTGAAGCCTGAGGAAAACGGGTGTTTATCAACCCGTCGGGTGGTCTTTCTCAAAGTCTCTCAACTTCCCTCTGGGGTGTGCGCAGGGGACACCCAGGGCAAGATCACGGGGGTGATGCTCTTGTCCTCATGAGACAATCTTGAAGGAACCTTCTCATTTTTTGTCTTTTTGTCCTTGAGCGTAACCAGTAGAAAGGTGTCCAAGAAAACTAGGAAGAGGAACCTTCTTTTTTTTTTTTTTATTTTTTTTTATTTCAGGGTATTATGAGGGTACAAACACTATGGTTACATTTTATGTCTTTGCCTCACCCAAGCTTCTTTTTGAAAGTGGTTTCATTTTATCACAGGTAGAAGCAGTGACAAGAATTTTCCCTTCCTAGAAATGGCAGGTTCCAGCAACCGGGGGACCCAGCTGTTTCAGACTCAGTACTTACTCTGAGGCTCCAAAAATTGCACTTACTGTGGTTGGAGTCCCTATGTTTCTCTTCTCAGAATCTTAAAGCACTTTGTTTTCACCTTGTCTGTGAATTATACTACAGAATGTGATATCCACGACTTATTCCCCTACCTGTTTATAATCTCCCTGAGGGCAGGGGCCCTTACCTATCTCTTGTATCACCTTGTACCAAATCGCATTTTTTTTGGCTCCTCAGTTTGGTTTGACAATTCTTTTAAATACGATTTTTACTAACATGCTTTATATACTTCTGCTTTTATTGAAAAGAAGAAAATGGCAACTCACAACCACCTTGAGAGAACCTTCTCTGCAGCTCATGCTACAATTGAATGAAACCCAAATTTACTTTTAATTTATTATTAAATGAGTTAGCTCTCAAATGTGTGAAACCTCTTAAGTTTTAATTTTTAAGACTTTAAACTTGCAATGATGGCAAGTGTCATGAGGAAGATAAATTATACTTGAATAGCAAAGAGATAATTGGGTATTTAATATATGTGGAATTATCTAAAAACTAAAGTCATTTGGAATTTTATATTTATTTCTTAATAAATCAGTATAATGTATGAGAGGAATAAAGGGATTGAGAGAAGAAGGTGGGAATCTGGAGTCTGGTAACACAACAATGCCTCTTTCTAGCAATATTACTATGACAATTACCTTCCCTCATAGCTGTTAAGTTCCTTTGCTGCACAATATTATATCAGAAACCCTTGAATGAAGTGTAAATTAAGCAGTTATACAGGGAACATCAAGAATTGGATCATCTTTCAGAAAAATGTTTCCTATTTCATGGATAGATGACCAAACACTAATCATATTTACAACTATTGTGCTTGTGTAACCAGTTAATTAGACCTGTTTGTCTCTGTAAAATGAGAGACAACACTAATCCCCCAAGTAAGAGAGTCAGTAAATTAATTCAAGTATTTAAGTGTCTTAAAATTGCTAGTCATATTTTATTTATGTATTTATTTATTTAATTTTATTTTTATGAAATATTAATACAATTTATCAGTCTTTTAAAAAATTTTATTATGGTAAAATATATATAACATAAATTAGCCTTTTAAACTATTTCGTGTGTACGCTTCACTGGCATTAATTACATTTGCGATGTTGTGCAACTATCACTGCTATCCGTATCCAGAAACCCTTTATCACCCCAAACAGAAAGTCTGTACCCATTAAGCAGTAACTCCTCATTTCTCCTTACCCCTAGTCCATGGTAACCTCTAATCTATTTTCTATCTCTATGAATTTGCCTCCTGTAGATATTTCATACAGTTGGAATCATACATATTTGTCCTTACGTGTCTGGATTATTTCAGTTAGCATAATGTTTTCAAGGTTCAGCCATGTTCTAACATGGGTCAGAAATTCATTCCTTTTTATGGCCAAACACTAATCCATTGTGTGTATATATAGCACATTTAATTTATCCATTTATCTTTTGGCTATTGTGAATAATGTAGAGCATTATTGAACATTGGTGTATAAACATCTGTTAGAGTCCCTGCTTTCAAATCTTTAGGATATATACCTAGAAGTGGAATTGCTGGGTGTTTGTATTCTCCCAAAATTCATGTCTTGAAATCCGAACCTCTAAAGTGATGGTTTTGGAAGTGAGATATTTAGGAGGCGATTAGGTCATGAAGGTGGATCCTTCATGATTGAGATTAGTTCCCTTATAAAAGAGGCCCCAGAGAAGGGGGCCCCTTTCACCACATGAGGTTATAGTGAGAAAACTGCTGTTTATGAACAAGGAACGGTGGGGCCTCACCAGACACTGAATCTGCTGGTGCCTTGATCTTGGAGTTCAAAGTCTCTAGAACTGTGAGAAATAATTTTTTGTTGTTTATAAACTATCAAGTTTATGGTATTTTATTAGAACAGCCCACATGGACTAAGACACTGGATCATGTGGTAGTTCTATATTTAATTTTTGGAGGAACCACCAAACTTTTCCACAGCAGCCACCCCATTTTACATTCCCACTAGCAATGTAAGAGGGTCTCAATTTCTTCACATCCCTTCCAATACTTGTTATTTTCCATTTTAAAAAATTATATCCATCCTAGTAGGTGTGAAGTGGCATAAGGGTACTCTCACTGCTTTCTGGTCTTCATGGTTTCTGATGAAAAATCAGCTGTTACTCTTGTTAAGGACCCCTGTACATGATGAGTTGCTTCTCTCTTGCTGCTTTCAGGATTCTCTTTGTCTTCTGAAAATGTGACTAAACTGTATCTTGGTGTATCCCTTTGTGTTTATTTTGCTTGGGGTTTGTGCAGCTTCTTGGATATGTATGTAGATTCATGTCTTTCATAAAATTTGGGAAGTTTTTGGACATTCAAATATTCTTTCCATCCCTTTCTCTCTTTATTCTCCTTCTGAGACTCTCACGATGCATATGTTGGTCTATTTGGTGGTGTTCCACAGGTATCTTAGTCTTTCTTCACTTTCTTCGTTCTTTTTTCATTCTGTTCCTCAGACTGGATAATTTCAATCTTCAAGTTTGTTAATTCTTTCTTCTGCCTGCTCAAATCTGCTTTGAACCCCTATAGTGAATTTTTCATTTCAGTTATCATACTTCTCACCTCCATAATTTCTATTTGGCTCCTTTTTATAATTTCTCTCTCTTTATTGATATTCTCATGTTGTTCATACATCATTTTCCTGGTTTCCTTTAGCTCATGTCCATGGTTTCCTTTAGTTCTTTGAATATATTTAAGACAGTTGTTTTAAAGCCTTTTTCTAATAATTCCAATGTCTGGGCTTTCTTGTGGATAGTTTTGTCCATTTTTTTTTTCCTTTGAATGGATCAGACTTTCCTATTTCTTTGTATGACTTATGATTTGTTAAAAATTAGACTTTCAAATATTGTAATGTATTAAGTCAGATTCTCCCCCTTCCTTAGTACTTGCTTATCTTGATTGTTGAATGCTTGGCTTGTGTTCAGCCAGTGTTTTGATAGAGATTTCGTTGAATGCCAGGAGCTAAGTAAATCAAAACAAGCAAAAACCCCACCTCTCCTAGTCTTTGTGGATTGGCTCTGTTCTCAGGTACTCCTTTAACACTTAGCTTGTCCATTAAAAAAATAAAAAAAAATGTGAGGTTTAAGTGTGGCTATGGGAAAAAAAAAAAACAAAGTTGATGGAAGCTATATTGATTTAATATCATCTTAGTGATACAAATTTATAGAAAAGATATATTACATTTTAATATAAAATTGAATAAAATAAAACTCTCCATGAGCATTCACTTCCTACTTACACTGAGCCTAGGGATCAGCCAATGATTAGGGTCTTCTCAGGTCTTTCCTGAACATGAATTCTGTCCTGGTGTGCATGTTCCTTTATAAATTCCCCAGCACACACAAACATTTTTATGCAATCATTACCATTATCCATATCCAGAACTCCTTTGGAATTCATATGACAATTCAATTTTCCCAGCACAATTTGTTAAAAAGGTGTCCTTTCTCCAATGTATGTTCTTGTTGGCTTTGTCAAATATCAGTTGGCTATAAATACGTGGCTTTATTTCTATGTTCTCTATTCCATTCATTTGATCTGTATGTCTATGTCTATACCACTACCATGCTGTTTTGATAGATTATAATATAATTCGAAGTGAGGTAATGTGATGCCTCCAGCTTTGTTCTTTTTGCTTAGAATTGCTTTGGCTATTTGGGCTCTTCTTTGGTTTCACATAAATTTCAGCATTGTATTTTCTAAATCTGTGAAAAAATGACACTGATATTTCGATAGGGATTACATTGAATCTATAGATTGGGGTAGTATGATCATTTTAACAGTATTAATTCTTCTGATCCATAAGCATGGGATGTTTTCCCATTTGTTTGTGTCATTTTCAATTTCTTTCATCAGTGTTTTGTAGCTTTCCTTATAGAGATCTTTTACTTCCTTAGTTAAATTTATTCCTAGGTACATTTTTCTTTTGTATCTATTGTAAATGGGATTGCCTTCTTGATTTTTTTCTCCAGTGGATCATTATTGTTGTACAGAAATGCTACTGATTTTTTTTATGTTGGTTTTGTATCCTGCAACTTTACTGAATTCATTTATCAAATCTTAGAGTTTTTTGGTGGAGTCTTTAGGTTTTTCTAGATATAAGATAATATCATCAGGCCGGGCGCGGTGGCTCACGCCTGTAATCCTAGCACCCTGGGAGGCCGAGACGGGCGGATCGTTCTGAGCTCAGGAGTTCGAGATCAGCCTGAGCAAGAGCGAGACCCTGTCTCTACCAAAAAATAGAAAGAAATTAATTAGACAGCTAAAAATATATATAGAAAAAATTAGCCGGGCATGGTGGCACATGCCTGTAGTCCCAGCTACTCGGGAGGCTGAGACAATAGGATTGCTTGAGCCCAGGAGTTTG
>RJWJ010037537.1:0-15480 GCA_004363605.1 Indri indri
GGTTTTGATTTGCATTTCCCTGATGATTAGAGATGTTGAGCATTTTTTCATATGTTTTTTGGCCATTATTCTGTCTTCTTTTGGAAAGTTTCCATTCATGTCCTTTGCGCACTTTTTGATAGGGTTGTTTGATTTTTTCTTGTTAATTTTAGAACTGGAGTTTCTTAATTTCTCTGAGTCTCAGTTTCTCACTTCTGAAAATTGGGTATAATAATAGTACCCACCTCCCAGGGTCGGTGTGAGTCTCCAATGAGATACTGCAGTGCTTAAGACACTGCTTGACAAATCATGTCCAATAAATGTTAGCTGCTACTACTGTTATTATTACTACTATTATCCTGCAGTAATAGGATCACTGTTATTACTATTATTATCCTACTGTTATTACTATTTTTATACTATTGTAATTACTATTATAACTATTATTATCCTATTATAATACAATTCTATTACTCATATTTCTTTAATTCTGAGAGGATGAAGTGGAGATGCTGCCCCTAAACATCTCTGTGATCTCAGCGTGCAGCATAGCAGATGCTAATTTAAATGAATGGATGAGTGGGTAAAGGGACAGATGATGGGAGGATGAATGGAGACAAATATATAGATGGGAAGTAAATAAATGGGTGAGGCATTGATGGGTGGATGGGGGGAGGGAGGACCTCAAGTGTGTCATATGCCTGGATCGGAAGGCAGGTAGTTGGGTGGAGGAGTGGGTGGCTGGGTGGGTGACTGGGAGTAAGAGAGGGTCTTCAGTGACTTGGTGTGTGAGGGAATGCCTACATAGATGAGAAGGCTGGTGGTAGAGCCCGTCACTGGATGGTGGGATGCTGGATGGACAGGAGCCCAGATGCCTGCTTTCTGGCTGTTCTCCCCTCCATCCCCTCAGCCTGCCCCTTCCTCAGTTCCAACGCGCCCCCAGGGGCAAGCTTCTTGGGGGAGTTCTCTGGCGCCCCCATCCCCCAGCTCCCCGCCGGCGCGCCGGCCATCCGGCAGTGGCCTGGGGGCGCGGTGGGCCGTGGGCCAGGGTCCTCTCCCCGCCCCGCACCCCGCGAGTGCCTGGCTCATCTGCATTGACGTCGGCGGCGGCATCGGCCGGGCTCTCGGGAGCCTCGGTAAATTATGATGCACATCCAGCGCGGCTGCTAAAAAAAGGGCAGTGACTCACTCCACTGGCCGCGGAAACTTCCACGAGCGCCGGCCGCGCGGAGGCGGGGGCGCAGATCCAAGAGCGCGGCGCCTGGGGCGCGGGGCTGCGGCCAGGTGTGTCTCGAAAGCAAAACCTCTAGGGCCGTGGCGCCGGGTCGGGTCGGGTGGGAGCCAGAGAGTCCCCCCCGGGCTGAGGTCCAGCCGCTCCGCCTGGGTTCCACCGCTTGAACTTTCTCTTGTCTGGAAAAAATCTCAGGCAGGTGAGGCAGGTGGCAAAGGGGAGACCAATAGCTCGTCCTCATTGCTCTCCAATATGTGCTAAGTGCTCTGTGGGTGATGTTGGCCCTGGAGGTAGGTAAGTATTATCCCTGCTTTGCAGATGGGAATACTAAGGCCAGAGAGGGAAAGGGCCTTGTCAGAGGTGGCACAGCCGGTACTCCAACCAGATTTTTCTGTGTGCTCAATGAAATAGCAATTGACAGACATCATGGAATGCCCCCGCCGTGTGCCCAGGCCTGCGGGGTGACAGAGATGGATGAGAGTGGCCCTGCCTGCGTGGAGCTCACTGTATGGCGCTCTTTCTGAGATAAATCCAGAAGCATTTACCTGGGGGGGCTCAATTCCATGCCTTTCCACTCCACGAACATTTTTGAGCCCTACTATGTACAGAGCACAATGGCAGAGGGGGCAGATACAGGGTTACAAAAGTGACTAACGCAGCCTTAATTCATTCGTGTGTTCACTCACCAAGTAGTTATTAAGACCTACCCTGTGCCGGGTGAGTAAGGTAACCCTGCCCTATCCCTGCCCTCACGGAGCACATACTCTAGCAGGGTCGATGGATAAACAGGTGTGAGAAATGCTACATCAGGGCGCTAGAGGGACATGTAACACAGAGAGGGAGCACCTAACCTAACCCAGGCAAACAAGGAAGGTTTCCTGATGGAAGAATGTTGAAGCCAAGGCCTGGAAGATAATTAGAAGTTAGACATATGGAAAGGAGGTGGCAAGAGAGTTCAGTTAGAGAGAACAGCATGCCGGGTATGGTGGCTCATGCCTGTAATCCCAGCATTTTGGGAGGCTGAGGTGGGAGGATTGATTGAGGCCAGGAGTTCAAGGCTGCAGTGACCTATGCTCGGGCCATTGCACTCCAGCCAGGGTGACAGAGCAAGACTCTGTCTCAAAAAAAAAAAAAAAAGAAAAAGAAAAAAAAACCCAGCATGTGCCTAAATCCAGAGATGAGAGTGAGATTATGGTGAGTTTGAAGAACTGAAGGTAGTCAGTATACCTGTAGCAATGAGGGAAGGTGGGAGCCAGGTCATCCAGGGAACCTAGTTGAGGACTTGGGACTTAGAGGGCAAATGAGCTAACAGCTCAGACCACAGCCAGCTGCATCTACACAGCATTTGCACAGACAGAGGTAAATCAGCTCTGTTTGTACCAAAGAAGGAAAAACTCATCCCTTGCTGGTTGGAAAGGGAGATCAGGGAGGGCTTCCTGACAAAGGCTTTTAGGCTGGCCCTGGTTGATAGACTTTCTGTAGTAGGGGAAAAGGGAACAGCCTGGGAGTGGCATGGATGGCACGGCACCTCATCCAGGCTCTTCATAGACCTGCTTGAAAGGCTGGGGAGCCACCCCCATGGCTAGGACTAATGCAGTATCATTCTCCTAGGATCTAGGGTGTGGATGAAATGGCCACAATGAGCACCATGGGAAGAGAAGACACAGCCCTGGTTCTTAAGAGGCATCTGTCCATTGCTGCCAGCAACTGGAAAATAGAAATCATTTAATTATTCAACAATATGTATTGAGCACCTACCATGAGCCAGGTGCTGTGATAGACACTAGAAATCCATTGAGTAGAAAAAACGGACATGGTGCCCACCCTCATGGGGATTAATTCTAGGAGGGAAAATATTAATGAAAAAAAAAGACACAAATAAATGTGAAACTCCCACCATAAGGGTGCCCCAGGCACAGGTGGTCCTGTGAGAAGGCAGGTGAGGCTTGCTCCACTCTAGAGAGCTCAGGCCAGGTGCTTTAATGATGTGACAAGTGAGCCAGGGTCGGAAAGACGAGAGGAAGGAAGGAAGGCAGGGGTGGGAGGCACGAGTGTTCAGGCAGAGGATCAGTGCATGCAGACCCCTCTGGGGCACGGGGAGTCGGTGTGACTGGAACGATTGGGGATCGCAGCCTGGAAGCAGTGGGACATCGTCAGAGTGTGTGACCTGGGCAAACCTGTGGACGACACATGCCAAGTTCTGTGGGGTTGCAGAGAACCAGGGGGAAGCAGACAGCCACCGTTACTGACCCGGATCTTCATGCCTCTCCCTCACTTAACTTTGACAGCAACTCCGCAAGTGTCTAATCTCCATCTGAGTCAAGAGGAACCTAAGGCATCTGCCCATGTTGACAGCAAGTTCAGTAGAAGAAACCAAGATCCAAACTCGGTCTCTGTAACCCCATGATCTTTCTGATGGGGATGAGATTCACCTTCCAGAAGAAGTAGGCCCAGACGTTAGCAGAATGTAGGACTTGGAGGAGGTGACGAACTTTTCCCCGAAGGGCGGGAGGTCATCAGCAACGTAGAGATGAGACTAAGGATGTCCCAAGAGAGAAGCAACACAAGCACTGCCTACATACATGGAAGATAAGGCAGAGGAAAAAACGAGAAGGAAACATACTAAGAGACTTCTCTCAGAGCCTTACCTCTGAGCATCACAGGCAACTCATTTTTCTCTTTTTGCTTGCCTGTGTTTTCTAAATTTTCTATAATGAGTACATGTTTCTTGTATAAATGAGAAAAATTGTAGCAGTTATACATTAAGGGGATCATGTAAACTTTTTAAGTTCTCGCGGGCAGTTATCTATATCGTATTTATTTTTTCATCCTCTGACGAAGCCTGGCACATAGTAGGTGCTCATAAAAGTAAGCTAAAGGATGATGTAGCAGGAGATAGGGGTTAAGACGAGGCAAGATGATAGAAGGCCACATCCAGCATTTTGTTCCGAAACGAAGTTCAGGCCAATATGTCAAAAATCAATTAGTCTTGAAACTGTGAACTCACCTGCTGTTGCCTTCATAACATGTAGTGACCACATTCTCACCATATGCTACCCACACAGCCAACAGGTTTCTTGGCAACTTTTAACTGAGCTCTTTCAACGCATCCAGACCTGCATAGGCTCTGTAGGGGAAATAGACGCAAGAGAAGAATAAACCAGCACCCCTTGCCAGAGCAAATATTTTGGTACTGAATGATTTGGCGAGAACTGAGAACACTCACTCAGAGGAGGGCTTCCTCTCCTAACCAAATGGCACAACATACTATGATGGTATAATATTAGGTTCTTAATCACGAAAACACAGGCATCTGTTTCTCTGGAAGCTCCCTCCCAGATGGTGCATCCCACTGTTTTTGTCGTCTGGAACAGTGTGAGGTTTCTTAAATGGCTTTAAGCTTCCAAATCATACTCCATACAATGGCAGCCTGTTAATTAAGTGGTCCCTTTGTGGTTGCATTTGATAAATATGAGATGAGAAGGGTTTATTGAGATGTGAAGGAAAGCCACAGGGAGGAACTCCTCAGGGCAGAAAGGCCTTTGTGTGGGCGTCATCTGGTGGGCTTCAAGGGAGTCCGGCACAGCTTTGGATGGGCAGAAAGGAATCCGGTACACACGAAGCTGCCTCCCCTATCTAGTGGATGCCTGGCCATGTGCAAGAGGTATGTGAGGGGCTCTGTGACACCTCCATCCTCAACTATCTCTTTCCACCAAGGCGGGCGGGGAAACAGAAGCCTTCCAGTTCTTTCTCAGAGCTGAGTGACGCGTGCCGCTCCACGATGCGCAGTTGTCACTCACACCACCAGGAGCTGTTTTGACTCCAGCCAGCAAGACTTGGGAATTGGAGCTCCAAAAAAGGTATCTGCTTTGGAAGCACTGTTCTGGGTTCTTGGAACAGCAGATGACTGATGACAACATACAGTTAAATATAAATGTTCAGGCCCGAGAACTTGACTTAGAGAGATGGTGAAGTTTCAGAACTGACTTGTGAAATGTGGCTTTCTCCAGAGACCAGGCAACTTTTTCCAAAAACAGAACACCAAGGAACCAAGCCTAAGGACAAGTGGAGTCTTCAATGGAATACAGATCTCTGTCAACTATCCTCCTGCCTCCAGGCAGAAGTAAATCAGCCCCAGGCTAGATAAAAGGACCTGTGGTTACCAGATGTCTTCTTTGTCTTCCCTACTGGTTCAACCTTAATTCAATCATTCACGCAGCAAATCTGTATTCAGCAGCTACTTGGAGGAAGGCACATATCAGGGGATGTAGGGCCTGGCGGATGTGCCCTTGCCCTTCAGGGGCTTACAGTCTAGCAGGCTTGTGACTGTGAGCCACTTGGGGTCAGAGGCTTTTATCTTTACACTTCCAGCACCTAGCGTAGTGCCTGCTGTGTAGCAGATGCTCAGTAAATGTTTGCTGAGCGACTGCGTGAGTGAATGCTATTTCCCACCCTCTTACGCAATTGAAGGTCTTCTCTGTCTTCTGGATCCTCCTGCTATTGTTAGTGCTTATTTTGATGGCTCTAAAGAACAGCTGTTTCTTACCTTCTGTACCCTAATGCTTCATAGACTTAGAAATTGTCAATAATTCATCTTTTAGCCTTCACCCCTCCAGCTTCTTCTTGTCTTCCCCTGGCATCAGCATCTGCTCTTGGTCACCTGTAATAAGAAAAATAATTTGTTTTGGCATCTAATGGCCCGTTACAGCTTGCCAAGATTTTCCCTTGTATGATTTCTAGGATGTTCAGGAAAGCCCCTAACAAGCCCCAGCACCACCCAGGCTTCACTCACCCGAGTACCACCCCTAACCCCAAACTCCCCGCAACTTGTACCCTCAACCCTGAGCTCCCAAATCAGCAGATTTAAACTTTCATTCTACCATTAAAATAAGACTCAGACAGCACCTCCCCTGAAACAGGCATCACATTGATATTCAAAATTTTTCACACCATCATGTAAATCATACCAGATCCTGGGCTGCAAGTGGATTATCCTGACAGGAAGGGAAACTGAGAGAGCACAGGAGAGTCCAGAGAATTTACCCAAGGCCAGACTTGCCCAGCAGCACATCTTTGACCTTTGCAGAGAAGGTAAGCAGTTATATCTTTTTGTTATTATTAGTACTATTAGGACTACTACTAGTACTGCTGTTACCGTTAGTCTACTCTCTACATTCTAGTCCAACAAATTTCAGCTTCTTTCATGGAACACGAGCTTGAGTGTTCAATGATGTTTTCACAGCTATCCACAAACTGAGCTGATCCTTTTGCTTTTATTCACTTTAAGTGTTAACAGATGTTCTCTTAAAATATTCACAAGCTGTACCAAAGGGAAAGGTTTTGATGGTGAGTAAATTTAAATAGAACTTGGACTAAGAGGAAAGGATTTCTTTTGGGTAATAAGCACCAGACAGTGTTGTGGTCTAATGGAGCCACTTGCTTCCTTGACTAGTTTTTAAGCAGTTTTTTTCCTCCTTCCCGGGGATGGGAGATCCTCAGTTCAGCAGCTGACTTCCTGCAGGACTTTGTGGAAGCTGGTGGAACTCTCTCTTGTGTGTTCAGGGGACGAGCCAGCAGCATCCTTAACTCTGAGCACGTCCTCCCCACCACAGCTAGGTTATCCACTTGTGTCTTCATTCCTGCAGCCACCACCAGACCCTAGGGTGGCTGTCTCGGTTTCACGCCAGCTCTTCCACTGGTCAGGTGCTCCTGCATCCTATCCATTGGCTTCCGGTCTCCCGTCTTCTAAATTCTGCATATTTCTTGACTCCTTGCCCACAGCCTGCTTGGACTGCTCAGCTCCAGATGCTTCTGAGGTACACGCTGCACCTCTTGTCTGATTTCCCCAGGCCTAGCTTCCTTCCCGATCTCCACAAGCCTTCATGATTGTGGCCCCTACAGAACAAATACAGAGAATCCAAAGCCATAACCTCCCAGACATCCCCTTGAGATGACAAAGTGCAGAAGTCTGGCTGCAAATTGCTGGACAAGAAATGGGACATGACCTGCCCCAAACAGCACGTTGGTCCTCCTGGTTATCCCGGGCCATGGCCTGAGCCCTTCCTCACATGACTATAGCTGCTCTGACCCGTCTTCCATCCTGCCTGGCCTTCCTTGGGAGATGGAAGCCACCGAATGGCAAATCCGCAGAGGGACTGCAGCGTTCAGCTTCTCCCCTCAGCCTTGCTCACAAGGAGACAAAATTTCCTCCAGAAGCGTAGAAAGGAATGCTGTGCTTGTTTTTTTCTAAATAGATTTTATTTTTTTGAGCACTTTTAGGTTCACAGCAAAATGGAGTAGAAAGTACAAATTGTTCCCATATATCCCCTACCTACACACATTTATAGCCTCTCCCACTATCAACATCTCCCACCAGAGAGGCATATTTGTTACAATAGATGAACCTACATTGACACACCATTATCATCCAAATCCATAGTTTACATGAGGGCTCACTGTTGGTGCTGTACATTCTATGGGTTTGGGCAAATACGTAACAATACGTATCCACCATTGTTGTTATATTGAGTAGCTTCACTGCCTTAAAAATCCTCTGTGCTCTATCAATTCTTTCCTCTCTCCCCACAAATCCCTGGGAACCACTGATCCTTTTACTGTCTCCATAATTTTGCTTTTTCCAGAATGCCATGTAGTTGGAATCATATGCTATGTAGCCTTTTCAGTGTGGCTTTTTCATTTAGTAATAGACATTTAAGACTTCTCCATGTCTTTTTTTTTTTTTGGTGGGTGGGATTGAGGGAGAGGGTCTCACTCGGTCACCCAGGCTGGAGTGCAGTGGTGTCATCATAGCTCACTATAGCCTCAAACTCCTGGGCTCAAGTGATCCTCCTGCCTCAGCCTCCTGAGTTGCTGGAACTACAGGCATGTCCCACCATACCCAGCTAATTATTTTATTTTTTGTAGAGATGGGGTCTTGCTATGTTTCCCAGTCTGGTCTCGAACTCCTGCCCTCAAGCAATTCTCCTGCCTCAGCCTCTCAAAGTGCTGGGATTACGTAGGCATGAGCCACCACTCCTGGCCCTCCATGTCTTATAATGGCTTGATGTCTCATTTCTTTTTAGTGCTGAATAATATTCCATAGTCTGGATGTACCACATTTTATCCATTTACCTGCAGAAGGACATCCTGGTTGCTTCCAAGTTTGGGCAATTATGAATCAAGTTGCCATAAAGATCCACGGGGAATGCAGTTTTTGATTATATTTCTTATCAGTGATGACTTCTTGAAGAGCATGGATGAGTTATAACAAATGTGTGGCTCAGTATGTAGGATACATAGCAAACCCAAGACTTCCCAAATACCTATCTGTAGATAAATCACTCAAGGAGCTTGTGAAAGACATAGATTTTTGAGCCCCATTCCCAGAGACCGATTCAGTAGGCCTCTAGGAAATCACCAGGTATAAGGAACACAGGCTTAACCCACAAAAGGAAGGAAACAATGGAAAGCTAAAATCTGCTTGTTCGCTCCAGGGAGGGTCACACACAATAAGGAGATTGGAGACTAACATCCAAAATTCATCTGATGGAGACATTTTGTTCTTCCCTGAGCCTCTTGGGGAAATGACATGGTGGCTTAAAGAATTGTTGATATGTGCTATCCTCTCCCATTAAAAGGAGCTAAAAAAGCCCTGGGCACCAAGACGTGAACTATTTCCTTCAGGGTAGAATGGAGCAGCTAAAAATAGCCTTGGAAAATAAGGAGTTGTAGAGGTTCAACGAGGAAAACAAATCAGAAATAAATTTGGCATCGAGAAAGAAAGGAGAAAGAGACAAACTCTCACGGGCAGTGGAGAGAAGGAGGCTATTAGCTTGGGCACATAAAAACAGGTACATTTTTCCCACCCACAGAGCTGCTGGCTGGCGTTCCTGCAGCATAAATCAGTCCCTCTGGAGGAAAGGAAGATGAGTCAGAGGACCAGCCAGGAGAGGCTGGATTATGCCAGAGTAACAACCAACCTCCCAACCTCAGCAGCTCCAAAGCACACGGGTCCCCTTCTCCCCTGTGTTATGCGTCCAGTGTTGGTGGCCGGGGGCTGCGCTCCTCGTGATCACTCGGTTATCCAGGTCGACAAAGGCTTCATCTCCACACGTGCCTCCAGGGCCCTGATGGCAGAAGTCAGAGGGTGCCGTACTGTCGGGCACTGGTGATTAAATGTACCTGCCCAGAAATGCCGTACATCCCTCTCGCTCATGTTTCATTGGCCAATGCAAGTCACATGGCCCTGCTTGTATTCCAGTGGGATAAGGAAGTGAAATCATACCACGTCTCCAAGTGAGATCATCTCATGTCTCATGAGAATAGATGTAAACAGCTCCGTGGTTACTATAGTCAGATAAAGTCGCTGAGAAAGGACATGTGGAGTGGACACGGGCAGTGGAGGGAAGCCTCCTTTGGAGCCACCAGTTTGCAACCTGGGTTTCATCTCTCTCCTTAGCAGTCAAGAGGAGCAGGCCCATCCAAAGCCCCTGAGGGTGTTCCTGCTTCGCTTCCTGCCTCTAAGAAGGACAGCCCAGGGGAGAATGGCCCCAGCATTGGAGTCACGCTGACCTCCACACACATCCAGAACCTACCAGTTGTATGACCTTGCCTTTTGCAAGTCATTTAATCTCTCTGGACCTCGCTTTAGCTGTCTAAGGTGGATGACAATTGTTGTGAAGATTAAAGAAAATTATACAAGGAAAGAGCTTTAGGCCAGAGCTGCTCAAACTGGGCTATACCAGTGAACCATTTGAGGAGCTTTTCAACATGCAGTTCTGATTTAGCAGATCTTAGGTAGGGCCTGAGATGTTACATTTCTAACATGCCCCCAGGTGATGCCAATGTTGCTGGTCCATGAACCACACTTGAGTGGCAGTAATTTAGAGCAGTGTCCACACATAATAGCTTATACGTATTCTTAAAACTGGATCAAGGGATTTCTACAGTTCTGCTGCTCCTACCCTCAATGAATAGAAGTTGCAGCTGCTTGTTGGTACAGATGCCCATGTCTGATGCTTGCAGAGACAGATGTTCCATGGAGGCCTTGTGGTTAAGGGAGCCTGGCTTGTACCTAAGCTCTGTCACTTAGCAGCCATGTGGCTTGGATGAGAAATTCTCTGAGCTTCTGTATCTACATCAGTAAAATGAGCATAATAATGCGGACCCACCATCCCTCTGTGGCAATCCCACAGTCCAAAGAGTGCTGAAAACCACAACTTTCTTCATTAAGTTTCTCATTCACTCACTTGAGTGCAAAGGTTGACCTGTATTGACCTGAGGCTATTTATATCCTTTATTTATCTCTCTTTTGTGACTGTTTCTATTTTACCACAGGAGCATGAATGTGTTTAATAGCAAGATGCTGCTGCAGGCTCTGGTGAGGGTGTGAGATAATGTACCGTGCGTGCACCATGTCACCTTTCTAAAACTTAAAAAAAAAGGTCTGAATTCTGAAACACACTTGTCCTCAAGGGTCTTGGAGAAGAAATAATGGACCCAAAGTGTCTCTTTCTCTGGTAGTTGAACAGTGAGGAATAAATGCACGTACAACTTACACCATACCTGGCACATAGTAAGTGCTCAACAAATAGGTGTTATTACTGAAATTATCATTTCTCCCAGTGCTTCTCATAGAGGGGAAGAAGGGAATGTGAAGACAGTGCCTTTGGGTCCCTTAGAGATAGACAGGACAGGATCAAGATTGTCCCTATCAGTTTTCAGCCCCTTGATTTGTCTTCTGCTTTCTTTCTCCTAAAAAAAGAAAGGGAAAAAATGCGAGGAAACGAATGCGTACAATGAACGTGCACAGGAAGACTGAACAAAAGCAACACTCAGGCGGTGGACGTAGCTGTCTCCTCTGCCTACGGAGAAGCAGCCCAGCAGGAACCCCAGCTTCATAGTCAGCCAAGGACTGATGCTTTCCTTCATGCCTCTTTGAATATACTACTGAAGAGTCTCTGTCGAGCAAAGGACTCTGAGGGAGGAGATACAATTTCCATGTCTTACTCCGTTCACCTGCGGGGGAACTCAGGAATCCCTTCATCTTCATGGGTCTTGGTTTTCCCACATGAAAATGGGCCAGTAATACAGATTCTCCTGCCACAGCCTTATTGCAGGGGGCCACATGAAAGCGATCACAGATGTGAATGCATTTTGAAAGGGAAAATCTGTGCTTGCAGATGGAGTATAATTGTTCATTTGACTACAAGTAGGAAATCAGCGAGAAGACCAACATCACACAGGGAACACTGGTTAGTGTGTTCTTTAATCATACTTCTCTTGTCAACTCTAATCGCATCGTTATTCGCACTTGGCTCCCTCCCCTTCGCCGGAGCCATTTGTGCTTGTCAGTTAGGCCTACGTGACTGGGTTTCCACAAGGTGTGAATTAACTGAGCTGCTCTAGCCCCACCACCGCTGACACACAACCAAAATCAAGGCTTTAGGGCAGTGGTCCCCAACATTTTTGGCACCAGGGACCAGTTTCATGGAAGATGATTTTTCCATGGACCAGGGCAGGGGTGGGGGTGGTTTCAGGATGATTCAAGCACATTACATTTATTGTGCAGTCAAACTTCTCTGCTAATGATAATCCGTATTTGCAGCTGCTCCCCAGCCCTAACATCACCGCCTCAGCTCCACCTCAGATCATCAGGCATTAGATTCTCACAAGGAGGGCGTGACTTAGATCCCTCGCATGTGCAGTTTACAGGGGGGTTTGCACTCCCATGACAATCTAATGCTGTTGCTGACCTGACAGGAGGCGGAGCTTATGCGGTGATGTGAGTGATGGGGAGCGGCTGTAAACACAGATGAAGCTTCACTTGGTCACCACTGCTCACCTCCTGCTGTGCGGCCCGGTTCCTAACAGGCCACATACCACAACCAGTCCTCAGCCCCAGGGGTTGAGGGCTCAGTTTAGGGTATTTTTTTGTAGGCTAATAAGTGACAATTATTTGAAAGAAAACAAATATAAATGGGATACAGATTTGAGAATCTGTCCTTCCCACCTCTTCTACCTTTAGCTATGTCTGCAGACTTACTGGCCAATGGCTTTCTCTCTGTCTTCATGTCCCATGTTAAGAGCACTGGCTTTGGAGTCAGACAGGCCAGAGTGAGACCCAATTCAGATTCTTACCCTGCCTTGCTGTGTATCCTTTGGCAAATCACTGAACTCTCTAAGCCTCAGTGTTCTCATCTTTAAATGGGAATAATTGGAGCCCATCTGGCATGGGTTGTTGTAAAGTTTAGGCATGTAAGTAGGACGTTATTAAGAAGTGGTAGTTGATTGGCGAGAGGTCAGGTGAATATGGCAGATGAGGCAAAACTTCATAGCTCAATTCGTTCAACTTTTTGAAGCGTTGGTTAGGCAAGATGCAGTCAGGCAATGTCGTGGAGAAGAACTGGACCCTTTCTGTTGACCAATGCTGGCTGCAAGCATTGCAGTTTTCAGTGCATCTCATCAATTTCCTGAGCATACTTCTCGGACGTCGTGGTTGCTCTGGGATTCAGAAAGGCATAGTGGATCAGACCAACAGCAGACCACCAAACAGTGACCATGACCTTTTTAGGTGCAAGTTTGGCTCTGGGAAGTGCTTTGGAGCTTCTTCTCAGTCCAACCACTGAGCTGGTCATCACTGGTTGTCATATAAATTTAACTTTTCATTGTACATCACAATCCAATCGAGAAATGGTTCATGGTTGTTGCGTTCAATAACAGAAGATGACACTTCGAAACAATTTTTTTGATTTTCGGTTACTCATGAGGCACCTGCTTATCAAGCTTTTTCACCTTTCCAATTTGCTTCAAATGCTGAATGAACATAGAATGGTCAACACTGAGTTCGAGGATCAGCTTCAATGATTGCTCTCAATTGGCCGTTGTCAACGTCTGATGGCCGGCCATTGCGCTCCTCATCTTCAAGGCTCTCGTCTCCTTTGCAAAACTTCTTGAACCACCACTGCATGTATGTTCATTAGCAGTTCCTGGGCCAAATACGTTGTTGATGTTGCGAGTTATCTCCGCTGCTTTTTGACCCATTTTGAACTCGAATAAGAAAATCGCTCCTGGCCAGGCGCGGTGACTCATACCTGTAATCCTAGTACTCTGGGAGGCTGAAGCAGGAGGATTGCTTGAGCTCAGGAGTTTGAGACCAGGAGTGTGAGAGTTCTTTTCTTTTGAAAAAGAAAATAGCTCAAATTTGCTTTTTGTCTAACATCATTCCCATAGTCTAAAATAAATATAAAATAAATAGCAAGTAATAAGTCATTAGCAAAAAAACATAAAGCGAGAAATGCACATTAAAATGATGTATAACATATCCACATTTATTTAAGAATGTATTCCAGTATCAAAAGGCAAATGTCAACAATGCTAAAACCGCAATTAGTTTTGCACCAACCTAATACATTTAAATTCCTAATGTCTTTAAAATTCAATTAAAGCCTCCACACTCAATAGAAGGTAATTACCCCTATATGCTACACAAAGGTGCAAGTTCCCTGTACACACTTAATACAAGACAGGAAAGCAGAACCAGTCCAGCAATAATAATCCCATTAACCAGCAACCAAAGAGAAGACTGGATATTCAAAAGGGGTTGGAAGAGTTTAGGGATTCTGGTGTATGTCCCCTCTTCAGCTCAGTGACAAGAAAAGAGGAGTGCCAAGTACGTGGGAGGAGGGGAATGTAGCCAAGAGAAACGTTCACAAAGGCTGGGGATGCCCGGAAGAACCGAGGCCGGGACACGCTACGGAAGCCAGCGGAGCTGAAGCTCATGGTGGACCCCAGCAGTAAGACGCTGTGGAGTGGACCATCTGGGCAGGAGCTGAGGAGTGTCCCAAGAGGTCAGCCTGAATGTTCATTCAGCACCTCTGAGAACCTGCAAGTGCCCCCATGAGAGCCAGCAAGTGGCCATCTGCCCCAAAGAGGGCACTGATGGCTGCTGATCCCAGCATTCCTACAAGAGAATCCCTTCGTCCTCCATCCCACCCTACCCTGACACCCACACTGCGAGGCAGGAAAGAAAGTAAAGTACAAGTGGAAAAAGAGAGCATGACCCCTGCAACCCACTGCAGACCCCAATAGCCTGAGTTGGGGGTTGGGGGGACTTTGACTAGGATGGGAGACTGAAGTTTTGGTATAGCCTTGAGGGACCATTTAACACTGGAAATTGAATGTAAGTACAAACAGTACTTGTTAACCTAAACTGATGAGAAAGCAGAGTATGGATGTCTCCAATATGTCACCCAGGTGCTGGAAGGAGTCTGCGAGCATTCAGGATGCAGCATTTGGAGGGAAAAAGGGATCCATTTTCTGTCTGTGCCCCATTGAGTTCAGTCCATGCCATAAACTGGTTCCGTATAGCGAGTGCTTACCTCTGGGACTGGTACATGGTCAGCAGTCAGATGACAGTTGTTGTTGCTGTCATTTTTATCTTAAAGTCCATGGCAAACTGATGTATACATTTTCAGTCAATGTGCAGAAATATAGTATACCTAGTGCACGAGAGGATGGAGAGTTTTCTTATCTTGTTTTTTAAAATGTCAAAAGCTCCCATCTTTCCAGGTGAATTTAGAACCATCTTCAGAATTAGGCTGCTGTGCAGTCTGTCAATAGATTGTAATTGGAACCTGCGAGGGCTCTTCTCACACCTCGGAACATCACGGTGACATTGTGTCTGCCACCAGCTTCAGCCACAAGAAGGGAGTATGAGGCCTGGTATGAGGTTATCTTCCTGATGCCCGGTTAAAGTGTGATGAAAACCAGATCCTTCCTCTCATTGTTCCTCCCTCAAAGTCTTCCTGTCCCATGTCTCACTGCCTCCAGGTCCTGCTCTCTGCTTTCCTAGCACATCTAAAAAACCAAGCCATTGGTTGACACAGCTTTAAGAGGCCAAGGACTCAATTAAAATCCTTGTTCTACCGTTTACCACCTGGACCCCCAGGCCAGTTATCTTCCTCTCACCTGGCTTTTGCATTCCCATCTGTGAAATGGGAATGGTGGCACCTCCCTGTTGATTTCACAGGGCCCTTTTGGGTTCAGTTGCAGCTGTGGATGTGGGAGGCTTGGAAAACTTCAAAGCACCATATATATGATTATCGAGGAGCTCCTGAGTGTAATATCTTCATTCTTTCTGCCCAGATATCACTCTACATGTGGATGGGTTGGACCTCAGTACACTTTGGAGATGGAATTCTAGAAATGTGATAGGGTCAGTGTGAAACAGTTTTTGACAAACTTCAATCTGCCCCACTAGCTGATTAAAG